>RJWH01005824.1:0-67609 GCA_004363575.1 Solenodon paradoxus
CACACACACACACACACCACACACATACCACACACCACACACCCCACACACACCACACACCACACACACACCACACACCACACATACATCACACACCACACACCACACACACACACAATGGAATACTATGCAGCTATCAGAAAGGTGGAATCCTGTCATTCACGGGAACATGGATGAACCTGGAGGGAATTATGCTTAGTAAGATAAGTCAGAAGGAGAAAGACAGGCATCATAAGAGATCAGTCATATGTGGTATACAAAGATAGCAAGAAAACAAATGAACTAAATTAAACAAAAACAGACTTTAAAAGCTAAAAAAAAAAAAAAAATGCAAATCAGAGGGTCTAGGAAGAGATGGGAGAGGGTTGGGGGAGCAAACAAGGCAGAGGGGATTAATTGCATGACAAAGGAAAAATGGAAATAGTGGTAAGCTTACTGTACTATATACAGATCTAGATTTGCTATCATGTACACCTTAAACATAGCTAATGCTGTAATATAACATTCCTTCAATAAAACCAATTAAAAACAAATTAAGAATGGAAATTCATATGCTCCTACAATCCCACTTCTGGGTATTTATCCAAAAAGACACAAAGACACCAATTTGTAGAGATATATGAAATCCCATGTTTACTACAGCATTACTTAAAATAAACAATAATTGGAAGCTACCTAAGTGCCCATCATCTGAAGAATGGATAAAGAAAATAAGGTGTACATGTACACAATGGAATACTACACAGAACTAAAATAAAAAAGATGAAATCCTTTTATTTGTGACAACATTGATGAAACAAGAGGGGACTATGCTAAGTGAAATAAGTAAGAAGGAGAAAGACAAATAACAGATTATCTCACTCAAATGTGGAATATAAAGAAACAAAGCAAGGAACAGACTAAATAAAAACCAACTTTTGGGTGTTAACAATAAAACTGAGGCTAGCAGTAGGAAACAGGGTGGGTGTGGAAGCAAGTGGTGGTGGGGTCCAATGAACAATGATGAAGGATTTTTGGCAATTTGGCGGTGGGCAGGATGTGTCGTTATATATTTGAGGAATGAGGAACCTGCACATACAGCTTTACATTATTTTGAATATCAAAGTTACCTCAATAAATACTAAATTTAAATAAAAAGGAGCCTCAGCCGAGATTAAGAAAAAAAACCCAAATTGTAAATAAGTATGTTTTCAAAATGTCATATACTAATAGGTAAGATAATTCCTGCTTGGCACCTTAAAATTTCAAAAACCAAAAATCATGAATCAGATCTATCGCTTAAACCCATTATAATTGCAGTCAGATAATTCTTTGCAGTTTAAAAAGGTCTTTGCCAAATGCAGTATCTCTTCACTAGTAAAATGGTAAAAATGAATAAGCCAGTATTAGGACATACCTATACTGAAGGGAAATAAGAGCCAGCCACACCCACACACATTTGTGTGACATTGTAGTATGACTAGAGAGGAAAATGAAAGAGTTGCAAATGCTGCTCTTTTTAATTCCAAGTATTTTCAATAATAGTATGCTTTCATTTTCCTTATCACTTCATTATGCTTTTCATTGCCTTCCTCTCCGTATTTTTCCTCTTTCTTCTCCACCTCTGTGTTTTTCTCCTCCTTTCCCCCCATTTCCTTGCTTCTTTAATCTCCACTATGGAGGTTCCTGGAGACTGGAAACAGGGTGGGTATTGTCATTATTTAAAGGCAAGTCTTTGGGGAAATTATCTGTTCTCTTGTCTTGTCATTTTTCCAGGTTAAACACTAATTTTTATTTTTTATCTGGCTAAATTTTCTCAAGAGGGAAATGACAGAATATGTAACAGAGGTAACTATTCACCAGAATTTCATAGTCCTACATCCATAATGTAGAGATTGGAATGAAGTGATTTCCCATCCAGAAATTACATTTCCTTGTCTCCCTGGCAGTTTGGTGAGATAATAAAAATGAGTCCTAGTCCATGAAAAGTGAATAGAACTGTTAGATGCCACATGTAGTTCTGTTTCATGAAATTCTCCTATGCATTTTCCTGTCTTTTCCCCTAGTGGAGGGACTCTGGTGCCTCCATGTTCCAAAGTTGACAAACCCTCCCTGGATTCCTGAATGACTGTATGGAGGATGGCTGCTGCCGGACTACTCCCGGGCCCAGCACTGGCATTTGTATTGTATCTGAATCACACTTTGGAGTCTACCTGTTTAGGGAATTGGCCTATCCTAATGAATACATAGTTTTCCAAAATCTTGAATACACAAGATTCACTGGGTTACCTTTTCCAAGTCCATGTAATGTTTTATTAAGTGTAATAACCCTCATGTAATCTGCTCTCTGAAACAGGGAACCAAGCAGTTGTATGTCATAGCTACTATGCCATCAATTTCTTTTTAAAGGTCTGGAAAAGGGCAATTAATTCTTGCAACTCAAGTGAAGAAGAGATGTTGTCTATTTTCTGTATATTTTATCTTTAATTCTAAATCAGTCTGCTCACTGAGTGAAATGATTTCACTAGTTGACCTTTGGAGCGTGCTGAAGAGAATCTAAAAGGTGAAAATCATGGTGGACTGTAGTCACATTTCATTTAGACATACAGACATTCCCTAAAAGCCCCCACTTCAGAATTTAATGGTTTGGAAACCAGAGATGATGTTCGTATTATAAGAATGTTCTATGTTTAAAACAAAAAGAAAAGATTACTCAATATTCTTTGTGAGTGAGTGCCCTACTACCCCACCCTCCTTCTCAGGAATTGCCAAGGAATTCCAGTGGTCTGGTGCACATGAGGCTTGGCAGGTGCGTTCTACTTTAAAGGGTCATGAGGCTTTGTCAGATTAGCTCTGACAGCTCTGATCATAACCTCGGGGGACCAGCTCATGTTTACCTTAACTCCATCTCAAGGATATATGGGAAGCTCCTGAAAAATTAATCATCAGTTGTGGGTAGAAATCTGAAAATATACTTATGAATACCAAATGAGTTTATTATGATTAACTTTAATAAATGCTAAGGGAATTACAAATGGTGATAGTTATTTTGGGTCATCATTGACATAGACCAAGGTACCCTAAGTACAAAGTTTTAATGAACAGTGTCTGTTGTAAGTCTCCTAAGATGACAGCATGTAAAGTGTCACTGATCTCCATGTGACTACATTTGGCATTTTAACTGTTCGTTGTTTACAGTTCAGGACCTTCTGGTGTGGTACATTCCATAGCTCTCTTTCTGACAGAATAATTCCAGTGTGTCATTTCATAAGAATATTGAACTAGACCCCAACTTGGCTAATATTTGAGTACTTGAAATTCTCGAGGGGATGCTTCTATGGGAATCTGGCCCCAACTGCTCTGAAGTGTTCAAACTTAACCTCTACAACTCAACCCAAGAACTATCTAGCCCAGAATTTGTGGGGTAGGTCATCATGGGCTAACAAATGTGAGGCTATTCTGGTGAAAAAAAAACTGGAATTGACTAAGACCAAGGACTGTCATTTCAGGTTTATGATCATGCTGTGAAAGGCCATGATGCTAATGCCAGAGAATTGCTAGTGTGTATTAAAAGTCCTTCACATACTATCTCCATTCTTACTCATGTATGAACACATACATACACACACAGTCCACTTAAATACCTGAGTTACTGGTATAAAGGTCTCCACTCAAACTTCAGACTCTATCTTCCTCCACTAGAGGACATATTAGAGATACGAACAAATGGAAGGTTGATTGCAGAATCTAAAGTCCGAAACATTTCAAATTAAGCATAGATTTTTTAAATATTATTACAGAAGTTATATGTTCATTTTAAAAACTAGAAAAGTCCAAGTAAACAAAAACATGAATTCATAATTCTACCATATGTAGTAATTGTGTGAGGCATGTCCTTCCTTCGAGCTCTGCACTATTCGGTATGGAGGTCATCAGACATATGAGGCTAGTGAGCAGGTGAAATTTATCTTGTCCAAATGGACAACTCAAGTGAAGAAGAGATTGTCTATTTTATTTAATTGTTTACATTGGTTGTTTCCCCCTGGGCCCAGGACTTGAACCTAGAGGTACGTGGCCTGTGCTCCTTCACAGGCAATTGACCCAATCACTGCTCCACCAGGGCTCGCCCAACTGAAGTTTTAAATGAAGATGTCACCAGTCTTTGAAAATAGGTCGCACAAGGGTGAGACAATAAAGGAAGAAAGACAAACTGGTTCTCAGTTGTAATATTTCTTTCTAGGGTTTGTCTAGGTTATTAACCAAAATAAATTAGAGGCTTCTCATTCAGAGAACAGGAAATGAAGAAAGTTTGCCCTTTTTTAAAAAATAGTATCACATCCTTCCTGTGCATACTTTAAAAATAAATATTTTACTTTGTCATGGTGACTTAAGTGCCCTTCACTATCTTCCCTTGGATTAACTCTTACCCTAAACTGAGCCACCTTTGCACTGATGGACCTCAACACACTGGCTTGCGGTATTTTCTCAAGATTTCAGCCTGGGTGGCCATGGAGTGCATCACTGGGTCCAATCTAGAGTAGGGTCAATCTGAGCTGAGGCGATAGCAAACTATGGGTCAAGATTGGGAGGCCATTCTTTCAGTTTAGTAGTACTAAATGCCAGAGGGAGGGGCATTCCAGATGCCCATTCTCCACCAGGACAGGAAGAGAGGAATGAAACCCAGTGAGGGAATATTCAAGAGATTCAAAATACAAGAAAACAAGCCTAAATTCACTGATACTCTTGATTCTGAGTCACTGGCCAGGGTCTCTCTGGGTTCCTGCATCCTTTGGATACCACCTCTGACCACACACTGTAATAGTTGCTGAGAAGAGAGAAATAAATGATGAATGATGGATTGGGTTCCTAGCCCCAAGAAGCTAACTGTCTGAAATGTTTTATAAGATTTTCTTACCTGTTTCCATTTAGCAATTTTATAATATTAGCTGTCATAATTAAGTCTAAGATGCACTTTGAGTTCATTTGTATAGATGTAAGGCTAAGTGTAGAAGTTCATTTCTTTATACACAGCTCCAGAGTCATTTGATGAAAATATCATTCTTTCCCCACTGGATCATTTTAATACCTTTTCTGAAAATCAACTGGCCAAATATGCATGAGTCTATTTGTGGATTTTCTATTCTGACCCACTGATTCATTTGTATTTCTTTACAATAATATCACAGTGTCTGGATTACAACAGCTTTACCATAAACATTAAAACTCATAGTATAAGTCTCCCAATTTTGTTATTCTTTTTCAAAATTTTTATTTTGGTTCTTCTAGATCCTTTGTACTCCCACATAAAGTTTAGAATGAGATTGTCAAAAAAAAAAGGTCTGCTGATATTTTGACTTACAATTAAATTTATAAATTAATTTGGGGAGAATTAAATCTTAATAATATTGACTTCCATTCATGAAAAAAACAAAATTATTTTTGGTTCCAATGCCTATATTATCAATCTCTTAAGTACTTTTCTTGGATTTTTTCTTTTAGAATGGTATCTCTAAAGTACTCTGTTGTATAACATACAGTATTGAAGACAGAAACATTGTCCAATAAATGTCAAAAGTTAATAATGTCACTCAAGAAATGGTATGAAAGCATTTTATGTATTGCAACAAATGACTGAGGTCATTACATCTAAATATTGCTAATATGCTTTCTGGCCAACAGAATTTTTTCGACTGTTACGCTGTTTAGTCTTGTGTATTTATTCTCCATATTTATTTATTCTCCAGAGTTGTACAAATAAGATGTCTAGTTTCACTTTTACTTGAAAGATATTCACCTTCATTTTCAATCATTCAGATCCAGAAAGGATAAATCCTCTATTCTGATGTAAATTGCTTGCAGAATTGGATGCCTCAATAGCAGAAACGGTGAAACCTCAAGACTTCACGTCTAGGGTCTTCCTAATAAAACTAAGAAAGGACTACATTTCTTTAGAATATGATGGAGTATGTCTAGGATTAATATTCAACAATCTACAGAGAATAGAAAATCAGAAAAAATGCCCTCCAAAATTAATTCATAGAACAATTTTGTTACAAATCAGCTAAATATAAACCCTGTTCACAGATATTAAGAACAAACTTTTCTGTACCTTCAAGTATCTCCTAGGAAGAGAGCTGAGCTTCAGTGACATTTTAATGTATACAGAAATTACCTTCAACTGCCCACATTTTAATTTTCTGAATTCTCATAACCCTCAGACAGTCCCCCTCTTTCCCAGAGACCAGCACTGCTGTGTCTTCTCCTCTTTTTACCTAAAACCATTCCACACTTCTAACATCTTTCTCCAGCAAATCCAAAATCATAAGTGACCTGTGCTGACAGTGATTTCAGAAGTCATCTAAGCCAAACTCCTTTTCCACAAATGGCAAAACACAGTCTCAGAATATAAAATTACTTCTCCAAAGTCATACTATATACAGCCCTAACAGAGAAACTGAACTATAACAAGCTTTTGGCCGCTCAGTGCCTTCAAAGCTGTCACAAAGTACAGAATCCTAGAAGTTAGTTTAAATAATTATGTCGATGCATTAATTATCCTAAGAGAGCTCCATTTTATTCAAACATAGAAATGAAAAATTTTCAGAGAATGTAGAGAATGTACAAATCACTCTTGGTCCTACAAAATCCCACTCCCTCCCCGACACACATACGCATTCTCAAATTCATGTGCAGCTTTCCTTGTCCTTTCCACACACAAATATTTCTACATCTAATTTTGTTTTTAAGGTCATTTTCAACAAAGAATATTGTCATTCACTACTGTTGGCAGTCTGATTTGCTCATTTGCTCCTCTGTTTGGACCTGTGCCACTTGATATTAAATGTGATGCCAGAGGATCTGCCATTCATTCAACAGCATAGTTCCCTCCCTCCATGTTCTCGTCATCATTTAATAAATAAAGCTAAAATTTAAATATTATATGTAAATCTTTAGCACCTTCTCTAAAATTTTCCTTAAATAGATTCCTGGATGTGCCCTGGTGATCTAATAGAGATAAACTGGCAGCCTCAAATCAGGTATAATCCACATACATCCCAAAGACTCAGATTCACAACCTGGGACTTGGGGAAACAACCAAGATGAAAAACTAAATAAATAAAAATGATTCTTCCTTCTCTTTCTTCCTGCCTTCTCGCCTACTCACCTTTATTCTTGCCTGCACCTTCCTTTAAAGAAAAAAAAAAAATCCCTGTAAGTGGAATTATAGGGTCAAAGAAGATAGAGACATGGAGATTATGTGGTAGTGGTGCTGAAGACTGAGTTAGCCTGTATAATCACATCCCAGTATAGAAGCAGAAAATTCCTCTTCCCCACCAACATCCCCTTAGGTGGCATCTAGGTACTACCCCCTTCTGTCTCGGGGCATCTAAAAGTGTTCTGAGTCATTGAAAGAGATTTTTGCATAAAGTCAGATAAGAACTGAGCATAATTGCTCCTTAATGATCATATCTCCTGGAAGGTAGTCTGACTAAGGAACGTGGAAGTTCTCACCAATGCCAATACGAAGGGCATCTATATAGATTCTCAGCACAGGCTATGTATAATATTCAATGAAATGGAAACAGAATGGTCCACAGACTGAGAACAAATGATTCCCTGGTGCTAGCAATGAATTACTCATTCTAGTAGAAGTCAGTTCCATTTCTACCCGCAAAAACTCTGCAGGTCCCAGTTCCCCTGTATTTTGTCATACGTATTTTTGGCCCATATGCATTTTTAAGCATTTAGTGCTGTACAGATTCGTATAAGCTGCTTCAAACATTACACAATGATCTGATCTACAAATAAGTAAATTTTTAAAGTACATACCATAAAATCGGAATTGGCAAACTACAGACCACAGGCCAAAACTGGTTTGCAGACAGTTTCTGCAAAGAAAATTTTATTGGAACATAGCCATATCCATTCATTTACATATTGCCTAAGGCAGCTTTCTACTACAATTTCAGAGTTGAGCAGTTGTGACAGAGACCTTATGACCCCCAATATTAAAATATGTACTATCTGGCTTTTCATGGAAAAAGATAACTGAGTCCTGCTCTAGAATCCAAGCTATATACTGAGCAAGGTATTATATTCACACACTTCCTTTCCCATCTGTTAAGCTTTCTCCATGTATCTTTTTTACTCTACTTATGATCCTATATTAATGCACTGTTAATGCATCTTGCCTTAACTTCAGACCATTTTGTCCACTGCCATAATTAATTTTTTACCCTTCCTCTGACCCAGCTCTCAAACCCACATACTTGGGCTCTATGTGACCTGTACCTTAGCTACTGAGCCACAGGGATGCACCCATAATTAATTTTTAAGTTTCACTCTTCTCCTCCCATTAAATATTGGTTCAGAATTTATACATGCATACTATGTTTCAGACAGCTAAATTAATAATGAACATATTGAGAGGTATTTTTTCTCTTTGGATGAAGCATTTTGAATGCTTGATGAGCAGCACTACTGATATTTCTTTCTCTTATTCCCAGTAAATATTATGCTGTGTCTGTGTGGTCAGTCATTTCCATCACAAAAGACTACAAACCCAGGGTTACTTCATTCCAATAGAAACAAAGGGGAAAAGGAATTAGACTGAAGGGAAGCTAAAGTATAACCATTTTCAGTGATTATAAAAGGGACTTTCAAATAACAAAGTGCATTTCTTTCAAATAAATGTGCTCTTTTTTTCAAAAGGATATTGTGACACAGAAAGTTATCTTCAGAGCCCTAAAAAACTGCCATTAAATGAAAAGGAAGACAGAATCATTAAAATTAAAATTAAAAATCAATTAAAGAAGTTCTAAAAATTAAAATATTTGCCTTAATCAAATTAAATAGCACAAGAGAAAACACATGGCTACTTAAAAAGCACATATAAAATTTCAGGATACTCTTGTCTCCGAGTTAAAGAGCAGTTAATCACTTTTCCAGCTGACGTAACAAGGATGTACTTGCGTGTATTATTTACAAGACCAAATACATGATTAATAAAAAGACGCAGTTTAAAACACCCTCTTTTAATGTTTTTATTATACAAGTGGACCCAGATTTGTGATTAAAACTCGTCAGGGAAGTATGTGAAAAAGTAGTATGAATCACTACTGATTTCCTGCCTTGCCCCTTTCCAAAGAAACTCATCCTTTTCCCCATCCTAAACCATATAAAAAGCTAACATGTAGAAAGAAAGCAATTTATTAATTTTTAATTTTTTGTTTAATTTCTAATACAAAGCCTTCTTACCTAAATATTCACATGTTACTTAAGGTACAAAAGTGATTCATAATATAATATAGAGATAATTTTAGAAAGATTCCCCTCTCCCACCCAGGCCCCTGCTCTTTTCTTTAAACGAATACGAAACCTTTTGACAAACTTTGGAAACCGCTACTTTCATTGGCATTAACTTTATTTATTTATTTATTTTAAAGGAAAAGTGCCTACTCAGGCAGGCAGACAGGAAGAGAGAGAAGGAAGAAAAATTCATTTTATTTGTATTTAGTTGTTCACGTTGGTTGCTGTATCCGCAAACCCAGGACTTGAACCCTGGGGTATGTGGCCTGCTTCTTCAGAGGCAATTAACCTAACCCTTGTTCTATCAGGGTGCACTGGCATTAACTTTTAAAAGGTGAGGTAGATATTGGAAGCTTTAACTGGAATCTTGTATGGAAAAAGAAAAAAGTCCTCAAAGATCTTCACTCACCTCTTTCACCTATATTATTATGGTCTTACTGGTTGATGAAATGCAGGGATTTCTCAAGGCAAAATTCAGTTTTCAAAACTTGACATGGTACTGAAAGACAGATTCACGATCAATTCTTCATAGGATTGCTCGAGTGCCCTGAGAATATGGCAGCTGGCTTTCTTGAGAATGACTGATTTAAGAGTAAGGCAGAAGCCTCAGTGTTTTTGTGATCTAGGATTGAGAATCACACGTAGCAGTCATTTCCAAAATGTCCTGTTGGTTTCACAACCCTTATTCAACCGGGTAGAGACAATACAAGAGTGTGACTAACAAAACTAGAGAGTAATGGGAGCCATCTTGGAAGCTCCTCCATGCAAGGCCCTCTGTCTTGGTCTGCCTGCACGTGTCATCCTCTCAAGATGACCTCCCCAAACAATCTTTAGGGCACTTGTTCTCTTAGTTTCCTATTCTTTACTAAGTACAGCTTTGTGGAGTTGTTAATTTTTGCTAATGTTTTGAGAGAATGTTGCCAGGGGAAAAAGTGTTACTTTCAGCTTTGATACTCTCCCTCATCAGAGAATGAAAGTGCCAAGGCCTTAAGTAAACACTAACTAGGGTGGAGGAAACATCAGATACATATAAACAGATGGGGGAAATGCTCTCATATTAAGTCCTAGAAAATCTCGCCATGTAGTCATATGTCTACAGCTTCCACAACTCCTGAGTCTGAGTTTGTAGGAGCAATTTGGACAATAGGATAATTTTAGTCGCAAGTTTTTAGTTCAGCTTTCTAACTACTATCTGAAATTAAACAGCCCATGCTGAGATCTCTGCATACATTTATCTATCTTTAGACCCTGGCACAGAGTAATCATCTAATAAATAATAGTTGAATAAAAAAAGGAAGACCGACGCAATGTGATTTCTGAGTAAATGAATGATGCTAATGATATAGTTATCTGCTCTTTAGAAACTTGCAGTTTCAAAAAAGAGCAGAGGACAGTTAAAAAAAAAAAGTGTTAACACATTAAAATTACCCCAATACAGATATTATTAGAAGAGAATAGAGATTTCTCAAATTAAAAAAGTCAGGCACGGGATGACTTCACTGAGATTAAAAATAAAAGTATAAACAGTAATTATCACAGACTGACAATAATAACTCCATTTACTGAGCATCTACCTTGAGCCATGTTCTTCCCATACATTTTCCACACCTGTCTCAACAACCCTACAGGACAGACATTGGGAAACTTGTTCTAAAAGTAAAAACAAATAAGCAAATGGCTAGTTAGAGATGGAAAACTATGATTCAAACTCAAGTTTGTCTGACTTCAAAGCATAAGATTTTTCTTCAGTGCTATGCTGATAGCTTTGTTGTTGCCTTTAATCAAAAAAAAAAAAAAACAGGCTATTTGTTACCCATGGAAATTAAGGGAAATCCTTGGCCCCTCTATCATTTACCTGGACTCATGGGTATGGGTGTTGTCAGATTAGCTTGGTGCAACTACAGGCTTGCCCAATAGGCAGGCCTGCCAGGCCCATGGACTTTGTATGATTCATCATTGACTATAAGTAACTTACTTGAGGAGTATAGAAAATTACAACTGGGTTAAAGCTCACCTCAGTACTGAGTAAACTGATAATGTGTACAACTTGACTGGAGGTGGGTAGAGAAGAGTAGAATGCAATATTTACATTTTTCGAAAAACAGTAAACTAAATTTATCTCCCCCTTCTTGGTCTAAAGGTATAAGCAAAGTATCTATTTTTCTGTATATCACTATTTATTCTGTAGTAACATGACATTGCCACATGAGACCTCTACACTGCAAAAAATAAAAGTTTAGATAACTAACAGAAGAATAGGAAATGACCTTTCATACTCACATGTGGCCACCAAACACAGAACCTCCACAGGGGGGAAACAATCATCTAGAAATGACAGATTTTGAGTTTCAAGAATGTTGGAAACATAATGTGCTGAATTCTATCATCTAATTACTCAGTACTGAGGAATATGAAAGTCCTTAAGAAATAGAAAACATTAAATTCTCCTTAAGATTATTAATAAACTTGCAAGCTATTTAATCTTCCACAGCAATCAGTAAGAAATAGTAGCTTCTTATTTCTTCAAATGTCATAATGAGCTTTTGAAAGTGTTACCATTCTCTTCTTTTCATGTCATTGATAACATCTTAAAATTCCAGTTATTGACAATGTTAATAATGTCTACATTTCAGTTTTATCCTAGCATTGTGGAGGATACCAAGAAGTATAAGATTTGTCTCATCCTTTACAACAGTGGTTCTCAAATTCGAGAATACATTCAAATCACCCAGAAGTCAGGCTTGCTCAAATACAGAGTGCTGCTTCCAACCCTAGAATTCTTGATGCAGCATCTTTGGGGTAGAGCCCAAGAAATTACAGTTCAACAAATTCTCAGATAATGCCGGGACTATGCTTGGAGAACCACTGCTCTAGAACTAAGTCTCTAGACCAGGTAAGGAAATAAGACCTAGACATCTTGAGGTGAAGGATTGTAGGCAACAGCAGAAGGTCAGACACCAACTCAGAGAGATAAGTGGTATAAAAGAAAGTGATGCAAGAACTCTTTGGAAAGAGAGATGCCACAGGCAGAAGTCATAAGAAGCAGGAGTTGAAACTTGAACTGGCTCTCAGGGATTGAGTAGGAGCAAGAGAAAGAAGGGCACCTCAGGCCTTTGTACATGTGCTGTGTTTCACAAGCAACCAAGTCACTCTGAGGAGAGCTTCTCCACTGATCAGCGATGACTGATATGTATGAGAAAGTATTGCTAAGGCCACTGAATGCAGACTAAAGGCTTCATGAGCTTTAGGAACCACTGAAGTTTCTTTCATGGAAAAAGGTAATATTAATAAAGATTTAGGAAGGATTTTGGTGAGGATTAAAAGGCAACAATTTACACATTTGATTGGTACAGGGGGAGACTAAACAGAGGGAGGTATCAGCTAAATGGCAAATGCTGTGATCTGATGGGAGAGGCAGTGAAAATCAAGAGAAAGAGACAGATTGAAGGAGGTAGGGAAATTAGTGAAGTTTCTAAAATGAAGGCCAAAGCAAAGGAAAGAGGGGGAAGTCAAAGTTTACTGAGGTTATAAACCCTATGACTAGCAGAAAACTACAACAAAATATTTTACTCGTTGGACAATGCCCAAGTATTTCTGCTGACAATATAATATCAGAAGGTACTGACTTTTAGGGAGGAATAGGAGAGTCTATTTTGGCAAGTTGCAAATTTTCCCTAATCTTACAGGGTCAGGATTTCAAATCTGAATCTCATTTGTGTCCAAACCCATTTAAACTCTTTAAAAAGTGATTTCCTGTCTTAAAGAAAAATATATATATTTTTTTTTTAATTATTCAAAGGACTTAAATACTTCTTAGACATCAAACAACTCTTAAGAAATAATATTTTGATGATTTAAGTAAAATTAATCAAAAACATATGGATTGAATTTCCTTTCAAATACACATTGTGTTTGGAAAGTAGGGGTAAGACTGCTTCATAAAATGAGCTTGCTCTTTCTACCAAACCCAAGATGGCTGAAAACTCTTCAAACATTTAAATTCCAGTCAGACGTGCCTTACCCTGGTTTCCATGTTACTGAATATCAGAATCTTTCAGGCCATTTTTTTTGTCAATAAATCATGACATTGGTTTCCATAAGACATAATATTTATGGACAATTTTGACATGTACATCTGCAAAATAGGTAATGCAGTTAAATCAGCTGAATGTTCCAATGAGATCTTCCATCAACATCCAAGGGTGCCATTGTTGTCAATAACCTATGATGGTGGTTTTCATACTTGGCAAGAGAGACTGTTTTCCTGATTAAACCCTCTTCCCTATGGAGCCATGAAGAAGCTGATTTGCTTGCTAGCTACGGCCCCCTCAGCACCCCCACCACCAATCTACACACACACACACACACACACACACACACACACACACACCCCAACTCTATGTTTTTGCATTTTATTTCCTTTTATTTTCTGATTTCCTTTTTGCAAAAACTCCAGTTCCCTCAGCTTAAAATTTTGTATTCTAACTCTAATATTTATCTTCCCATTTGCTAGTATCCACTTCCCTGATTCTTACATTGTATTCCTTCACAACCCTATTCCTCCCTCTGGAAAAAAAAAAAAAAATAGGTAGTAACAGCTTATTCATTAAAGAAATCCATAATGTCTTCAAACCCAAGGGACAGGAAGAACCTCATGTGTTCCTTAGTTCATTCCCCTTGTTATTAGTCAAGTGAAGAGAGCTCCCCTGTGAGACACAACTGGTGAAAAATTGAGCCTGAATTAGTGTAAGTCTTCTGATTTCTTATCCATTATTTTTTCCCATAAAAACATACTGTCTTTGGGACACCTGATTTCTACAAGTGATTGATTACTGAGTGAATGTCCTTTTCTTTAAAGGAAACATTTCTCTGGCTGGCTATCATTTGCCTTCACTTTTTGTAACTAATCCAGCTGAATGTTTATGATCAGCCCTTCTAGAGGACACTGTGGGCAGGGGAGCCATTATTGGTCAAAAGAGCATTTCAAGGAATACTTATATTTCACTATTTGCTTCTTCTGACTCACATAATGCCTAAGACCGTATTTATTCCATACAACCATTCTTAGTTTAGGTCAGTGATTTGCAAGGGGGGAGGGGGGTAGTATTTTTTTTTTTTTTTTTTTTTTTTTGGTTTTACAACAGAAGAATGCTGCTGGCATCTAGCGGGTGAAGACCAGGGATACTGCTAAACATCCTAAAATGCACAGGATGAACCCCCACAACAAAGAATCTTCCAGCCCCAAATGGTAAAGAAGTAGAATTTGAGACCATGTTTTGAAAAGGGGGCTGTTGAAAACCTGCATACGAGAATTTCAATGCACTTCTAGGTTTGTGGATGATAGCTAGACTGTGTTTTAGAGCATCATGTGTCAGGCTTCCCACTAGGTACTGCTGTCAAATTTACACTAAAAGCATAGAATGAATACGATAGCCCTGTAAGGCTCTAGATATAGTAAAAGATATGTCCCTGAGCGTGCTACATGACAGACAAGAGGCTGAGCCTACTGGAAGGCAGGACGTGCCTCTCCCATTCCTGGAATCAACAACAGCCACTTGGACCTGGTAGAGAACTTTCAAGAGATGAATGCAGTGTCGGTGCCCCAAAGCCATCCAAGAACAACCAGAGAGGCATCTGTAAAGAATGCACTGCAAAGTGAAAAATGGCCACATGGCTCCTTTTGCTATTGTGTTGTTCTGCCAAGTGAAAGGCAAACTATGCTTTAAATATTTCAGGAAAGTAAAACCTCCCTTTGATACCATGTCTTCTTCACTTTCAAAAAAATGTCATCCTGTCAGGCTGGGTGCTATCCGAGACATATCAAAAGCCTCTTTTATCAGTGTTATTCCACTTTGAACGCATTCCTTTAATTTAAGTCAGTATGACTGGTTTGTATTAAAATATTGGAAAGGTTCTTGGTTTTTTAGACTGATAATAAATCCATAAATAAAGCAAATAGCTTTCCCATTTCCGGGAAATTGAATTAAATGTTGTGAAAATAAATGTGCTCTGGAGTGGTATATGATGGAATAATAAATATAGAGTGTAATCTCTTCTAACTTTGAAGAATGTGAGAAAAATACCTTCCCGAGCTAGGGGATCTAGAAACAGGGAGATAAAAAACTACAAATACTCGCCCAAAGCTACTCTTGATCTTCCTTACTATAAAAGTCTAAATCACATTAAGAGAAAACCTTCACTACAGTCTCAGATGATGTAACTCTCCTGCCTGGTGGCAAATATTGCATCTGAGAATTGTTATCTCTCCTATAGTTCCTACCGGAATCCTCAGGTGAGCAAAAACTGGTGTCTGTAGCTTTTCTCTCCCTCTCAGCACCTCCCCCACAACCACCACTAACAGGCAACCTGATTAGGTAATGGTAGATCCCTCCACAAGATGGCGGTCAGAGTTTATCTCTGTTTTCAGTGTCTATCTTGACAAAATATTTGTGAGGTTCAGTGGTGGAGCCATGGAACCTCTTTGTGGGTATCTGTATTGTCAAAATGACCCATAATCCATATCTGTGCCTTTTCTAACAACCCACATAAAATCTAAACAAAAACAAGAAGTTTTCTATGCAAATGCATCTTCAAGGCAAGTCCTTTTTCAACCAGATTGTTGCTTATAAACCCATTCCATAACTGAAACTCTATGCTTGTGGTTGGGATTTACACTTCTACAGAAAATAATGTCACTGTGACTTATGTCTTACAATTTACAAGCTATTACATGTACTATCATATTTCATAGTTTATCATACTGCTGATACCCACCCACCAAGCCCCCATAAGGATTTATTTAACAGTTTTAGAGCCTGGAGAAAGTTACATGTACTTCTCTCTACTCACCTGACCAATAGTACTGTACAGAGCACATCTCCTTTCTAGTCTGTTTAACAGGGATTTTGATTAAAAAGGAGTAAGACTTTCTACTCTTCTTCTACCCTAAATCCATGGAGAGCACACTCTCGCTAAATTTGAACCATCTCTCCTTTCAACTTGAAGAAGAAAATCAATTGTCAGTTACTTTTGTCATAGTAAAATGAGTTCTATAATTTCCCATAAAAATTAATCTTCTCCCTGGACTTAATAAGTAAGCAGTTACTATCCTACTAACTCACTCAGGTGTCCATAGTTCTTAATAAACAATACAGCACTGATGTATTCAATCAGCTTTGTTTAGGCTGATTACATTTCACTGAAACAAAAACAGGACATTGAGATAGCAATAATGGGAAAGAATGGGGTTATGCACTGGTGACTAACAGAAGGGGAGGAGGCAGAGCAATCTGAGCAGGAGCCGAACTGCCAGGCCAGAAACAAGTGCCATGTAATGCTGATTGGTGACTGCAGTGTAACAATGTGTGGTCTTACAGGACTTTCTATAGCCAGGGCCAATGGAAGGAATTTTAGTAACTTAGGCAAAACCCAAATTTGATGCCCCTATTAGCCCTGCTCTAAACGTCCTTCCTAAAACATGTCACTTTAACCATCCCAGTGCCAGAAATATCCAATAACTGACCCAGAGTCAGAAATGCCCAATAACCCCTACAATGCCAGAGAGAAACCCCACAGTATCAGAGATAACCCCCATAGTACTTACCTGCTGCTTGACCATGCTGCAGTGTCTGCTCCCTTTGAAGAAACGCACACACAATGAATGGGGAGGAAATCTTCCCTGTAGCTCATGTTTCCTCACAGGGAGCAGGAACATCAGTAGCAGCCATGGCCCACTGCCATCAGTGCCGGTAAGGGACATCTTTAACACGGGGCAAAGCGGGCAGCTGCTCTGGGGTCCCGTCAACAGACTGCGCACAGAACAACTCAACTGCTCAACTTCATTTCTGCCTGCACCCTTCCTTTAAGATGAAAAAAAGACTTCTGAGTCTCAAGGAGAAGAGAATAGTTACAGAATAAGAAAGACATGATCCCAATATGGGTTGTTCCCAGAGACTTTTTTGTTTTGTTTTGAGTGTTTTTGGTGGCGGTGGTTTGGTTGGTTGCTGTTGTTTTGGTTTCTCTGTCTGTGTGTATGCATGTGTGTGCGTGTGTGTGCGTGTGTGTGCATGCATGCATGGCGTGTGTGGTTTTATTGAGAGAAGTGCCGAAGGTTGGACAGTGAAAAGAGGCACTACATCAACTCAAAACAATTTGAGTTAAATATGTTATCCCTCTTCTCCTTAGCAGTTCTACTAGGATGTTTTCATTGACTGCTTTGACTAATGCAGTAGCCCATTGCCTCATGCCTTCTCAGTGGTTTATGTCTCTTCTCAGGAGTGTGTGTGTGTGTGTGTGTGTGTGTGTGTGTGTGTGTTTAATATGAGAGTATGTACATATACAGCTGTGAAATGCATAGAGGGGGTAATAGAAAAAATGTACATAATAGAATGGTGGTTTTCTCTCAGGGGGAAATGGAAATTAGGGTAGAAAGAGCTTTTCATCTTTATTCTTTATTTTTTCAAACATCTGTGTGGTTTGAACCTAAAACCAGACGTATTCATGTATTACTTGAGTAATAAAAGAAAATCAGAAAGAAGGGAAAAGGAGGTAGATAATGAGTTAATTTTTTCACTTCCTTTTCTATATCTTCCTGAATTAAGTAATTGCTTTGAATAGTTTACTCAGTCTCCCTATAGATGTCCTGCCTATCAATCCCAGCACCAGATTTTTGTCATTCACTCGCTGAAAATTTTACTGAAATTGCATTGCAAACAAAATTCCATGCTGAAATTCCTTTCTGTTTTTCTTAGTTCCTTATTAAAATGCAAATAACTCCCTCCTCTCCTCTATGTCTGAGGAGTAAAATCTATTTTCAACCAACACCTTGGGAAATTCTGGTAGCTAAGAAAAATACAGAGGCCTGGTTTTATTTATTTATTCATTCATTCAGCCATTATTAATTGAGAATTTCCAGTCACTGTTAGAAGCTGGGGATAGGATAGTTATTAAAGGATAACCAGCTTTTAAGAAACAAGGCAGATAACAATAAATGAGAGAGAGAAAGAGAGAGCCAGAAAGAGAGGGAGAGAGGGAGGGAGAAGGGTTTTAAGAAAGAATTTGAACTGTGTTCAAAAAAATATGAACTGTGTTGTTTTGAGCTGTAATGTTGGGGGACGGATATTAGTTAACTAACTTGTGATAATTCAAATTCATACATGCAGGAAACATACAAAATGAGAACTACTTGTATATATGATTTCCAACGGCCCTCCAGGGAAATTGGGTTTTACTACCTTCATCCTCAGTACTCTGGTCTTTCAGGTGCTTTAAAAAAATAAATAAAAAGCAAACAGTATTTCATGGAAGACAGTGATATGCAAGTGTGGAAACAGAAAACGAGATCTGTTAAAAGGTCTAGAGTTGGCAGTAGAAGAAGCAGAGAATAAGAGAAATTTGGAAAAAGGGAGAAAGACATGCTTAGGGCTAGACCAGTTAGGTATCTAGGAGCCACGTAAAAGAAGGTAGTATTTTAGGAGTGGAGAAATATAAAGCAGATCCTGAGAGAGATTTGGCAAAAATAATGGAGAGGATTTGATGAAGAATTATGAAGGAAAAAAGAGCATCAAGGATAAAGTCTAAGTTCCAAGGCTTGTAGAAGTAAACAAATAGTGGTAACATTCCCTGAGAAAAGGAGCGCAGAGATAGGAGAAATGTGGGTAGAGAACAGACAGTGGAGTTCTTAAGGCCCATTTTCAACATGTCAAGATTGGATAGTCTTTAAACAGCCAACTAAAAATGCTTATTAGGCATGCAGAAGAGAGGTCTACGTTGGAAATGTAAGCCATGAGAATCACTGATATATAGATGTATGCATGATATCAAGTGGGACAGAGAGATGATGAATAGAAACAGAAATGAGTGGTGGTCAATGACCAAAATCACCCAGTTGTGACAGGACCAGACCTGGTAATCATAAGTCCACTGTGATAAGGCCCAACTGCCCTCTAGTGGAAACCAAGTCATTTTAACTTCTGCACCAAGAAATACATTGAGCTGATTTGAAATAACTGTGAGCAAGATTTCCATGGAGAAGAAAGAACCTCAAAACAAGCCACCTACCTCCTTCCACAAAGCTCTGGAAAAAATGAGGATTCTTTCTTAATGGAATATTGAGAAATAAATAAATAAATAAAACTAATTAATCATTGTGATTTTGAATTACCTATCTACAATCTTTTCCCTATAATGTAAATATCCAAAAGTTTCTAAAAACTATATTATCTTCTAAACTCATTTGATGGCAAAACTCCACTTGAGCTGAACTCATTTGGTGGCAAAACCTGACCTGAGTTTCTGTGAAGCTATTTGTAGTCTTCATTTATTCCTCTTAGTATAAATATCATGCATTTCTTTACGAAAGCTTAATTGACTATGAACACACGAACACTGGTGCAGGCTTGGATAGCTGTTGTTACATAACACCACAAGTACATTTTATTGCCTTTCTAAAAATCTCAAGTATAAACTCCAAACTCTCTTTAAAAAAAATCAAATCTTAAAATTCCAAGTCTCAAGTGGGCCTGAGGATTTCAACTAAAGGATCAGGCAAATTATCACTGGCAAAAGATGTCCTAACATTTCCATTTTTAATCATAGGAATGTTCAAAGAAGGAAATTTACCACTAAGTAATCTAAACAAAAGCATATGCAAGCTCTAGTTATCTAATATTCGACAGGCATGCAATGGGGAATCTTAACAAAAAACATGAACAAGTCTGACTTTTCTACTACCTGACACCATACTGACAATGAGCATGCAGGCACCTACCCACATTCGTGTATACATCATGGGGAATAGACTTCAGATTCCTTCACTCTCCCCAAGTTGTAAGTCAAGACCAAGAATTCCCCTGCCTCGGGGTCTCCATAAAAAACATGTAGTGGACTTTGAAAGACCCTACATCCTATACCTACTCTTCTTCATGTAAAGCTTAATATGTGAGATTCAAAAAATTTTATAGGTAAAATTCTATATGATGATTTCCCCCTCAATGTTACGCAATAAGTAGCAAAAAATAGAAAGAAAGAAAAGAAAAAAAAAGCACTTTCCACTAAAACTATGCCAAAGGGGAAAAAAACACCACGTTGTGCTCTGAAAGGCCCCTCACTACTGATATGGAAAAATCCATGATAATCTCATTCCTTATGCTTTTCCGATAGCTTCATGGCCCAGGGCCAGAAGCAAGTCAAGGCAAAACTAATGTCAGATATTTTTATTCTATTTTATATGTATTAAAAACAGACTAGTATCACATGTGCTCCCAAAAGTAGTAGCTTCAATTCATTCAGAATTGGAGACTTCTACATAAGATGTTTATTTATTCAACATATATTTATTGTGTGGTTATTAGGCACCAAGCATTGTCCTAAATACGGTCAAGGCAAGATTCTCCTAATTCAAGTAGGGGGTGGTGAAAAAGCTAGAGAGCATTATCCCCATTTTACAGATGACAGAAATAAGAGTCCGTGTGTTTACAGGAAAAATATCAGGAGCAGAGTTTGCCTGCAGCCCTTTGGCATATGTTTCTACTAACACGTGCCCTCCACCTGCCCGCCTACCCTGCACACCCAGAGGCCAAGGCGGACGTCAGAGACAAGTCCTAGAGCAGGAGCAGAGGTAGCGCAGCAGGAAGTCACAAGTCACCCAGCACACACATCTAAGTCCCAGACTGAGGGGAACAACGTCAAAGTCTAAAAGACAAGAAGGAGGAGAGTTTAGAGGAAGACTCTGAGCCCAGAGCCAGATACACACTCATCTAAATTTAGATTATTTTCATGTCGTTTCCTAAAATGGAAAGAGTGGTAGAACTTACTTACAGCTAGTGTGTATGATTTTTCCTCCAGCGTTCCCTTACTGCAAACATTGGCGAAGGGTCTACTTCTATTCAAATTAGGAAGTAAACCCAAGAACAACATGACTTGATTTTAAAGAGTATCTTCTTTTTTTTTGTTTTTCCCTGCCAAGGACCCCAGAGCACATTGTGAGAGTACCGGATTTTCAAAGAGCAGTAGCTAGATAGGAGTTGTTGCCACAGTCTCTGGCAATTTCCTGAAGGAAAATAAAGGCAACAAAAGGGTCACCAAAGGCCACAGACACATTGTGTCAAGTCTGTATTCATGCATATTTTATAGACAGGTATGGTAAGAACTAGAGATGTTAGATTTCTGTAACCTTTTGGCTCCCAAAGGATTGAGACTGGCCAAAAATGCAGGTAAACAAAATACCAGCTGAAAACTCCTCTACAGGAATGCTTTGGAATATCACACCTGGATTTTGGCTCCAGGCCACCATAAACAGAGTATGTGGGCTTACTGGCACTGGAACAAGAATATCCGTGGGAGAAATCAGGGGAGTAGATGGCTCAGAGGCCTGATAATGGGATATGTTTTGCCTCTTATCTTCTGGCTTAGACTCAGCCCAGGTGGAAAGTGACTAGAAATGGTTGCCTTATTGTGGCCGCTAGGCTTGGTGGTTTCCACTCAGGTCCTGGTAAACAAGGATCCGCCTCCCTTAAACAAAAGGCTGAAAAGAGAAACCTGGAGTAAATGTCTAACAGTCCTGCCAAGAATTCAATGGGCCATTAAAAATAAAATAATAACATCAGAATTAAAAAGAAAGAAAAAAACGAAAGGGAAAAAGCCTCTAACAGGTGGTTAGAAGCAAATAAAGTCATCTGGGGTCTTGAAGGCAGGCTTGTGCAGAGAAACAGTCAGTTAAGGCAAGACAAGGTCTGTTACTAGATTACAACATCGAAAGCAAAGCTCCGCCTCTAATAACTCTCAGACAGGACATGAGACACAGCAAGACCGACATCTAATTATATGTAAATTTTTGATGCTACATCACCATCTAATCCATAAACTTCTCCTTTATTTCCAATTTCCTGATCTACAACCGTACGTGAAATTTTCTCAGCCTCATCACTACTGCCATTTTTCGCTGGATAATTCTCTGCAGTCTGTTCTGTGCATTAATGAACGACACGTGGTCTCTGCGCACTGTGCCTTTTTCTGTAGAATGTCAGTAGATGTCAGTAGCAACTCCCACCTACCCCACAACTGTGACAACTCAAAATGTCTCCGGACATTGTCAAGTATCCTGGGGAAGGGGGTTAGGGGTAGAACTGCCCTTGGTGAAGAACCACTGCTCTTGAATAAGGGACCAGATAGAGTAGTGAAAGAAAAAAAACGTTAAACTGTGGGCCAGCTCAGAGCTCCAGAGCTCTGCAAGGACCGGCATGGACCTCAAGTCCTGTCTGTTTGAGTTTCAGTATTCTGTTAGATGCCACTACCCTGTTAGGGTATTCAGAAGATAAAACGAGATGCAATCCGGCACATAGTGGGTATTCAATTTCTAGTCTTCATTCCTCCTGTTCTCTGAGGCCCTTTCAATGCGAGGATACCTTCCACGTTATTCTAACCTCTTTCCCACTCCAGCTCTCCAACAGATTCCCTAATTCTTTCTCCTGCCTGCTCCTGTGTACATACACACTAAGTTGAAATTAAAAGATGGGAATTATACCTGAGTTTGGCACTTACTAGCAGAACGAGAACAAGCTATTTAACCTCTTTTGGATTCTCTAATATTAAATGAGTATCCTCTTCTTCGTGCCAACAAGGCTACATGAGGTGATTACTCCCCTGCTCAGAAACCTGGCCTGGCTCACAGGCGCTTACTGAGTCACGGAAAATATGGATTGCAAGGTCCTTTTAACTCCACCAAGTTCACATGTCATAAAATTAATTCTCAAACATGTCAATGCCTTAAGATGTCTTTTGAAGATTTTCAAAACAAAACACAGAGGCTCACGTCACCACCCACAGACACCCCCAGAGTCTGATTGAATAGGTACGGCGTGGGACTCAAGTAACTCGCCATTTTTTTATTTCTCAGGTGATTTAGATTCATGACCAGCAATGAGATCTGCTACAGTTGTAGACGCCACTCTCATTCTCATTAAGTGCACCTGGATGCTTACCAGCCCTCATTCATGACTAACTCCCTCCCACCTCCAAACTTGGCACAAATTACTGCCTCTACCTCGAGTGCTTCCCCAACTTTTCTCAGAGAGTACTCGACTTTTCTCCCCTTCAAAACTTTCTCCCTTTAAGAAGCCTTCCTGCTTTTCTCTGGTACTAGGACTTGATCATCAATGAAAATTCTTCATATGTGCATGGTATGTGATACTTAGAAAATGAAATTTATAAACAAAAACAACCATTATACAGTGTTGCTATGCAGTATCATACTCCAGAGGAGAAATTCCAAAAGGACTTCTAGAAAGGGTATCATTAATCAGAACATTCGTTCAAACTTTTTTTTTCTCTAAGGCCTGTCAAAGAGAGTTTACGAGCCTTACAAGAAAGGCCATGTTGTTAGAGTTAGAAAAATCTCTACGGTTCATCTTCATCAACACACCTTGCTCACCAGACTTGACTCTAAATATCTTTTAGGGTTTTCTAAATATTAAATCCACTCCTAAAAGGTGATTTATTTTTCTGAGTAATATTTAAAAATGGTACTAAGATATCTGAAAACAACTCTTAAAATGTTTTGAGCAAACGCAGCCTTGTTAGAATTGGAGCGAAGTCTTCTAAGTTGAATACTTGAATAGAAATACTAATTTGAATAAATAAGTTTATGATGTTTGTTTTGAAAAAACTTTTATTATCAATCAAAACATCTTACTTTTAAAGGAAAGATGCAGGCAGGAATGAAGGCAAGGAAGCAGGCAGGTAGGAAGAGGGAGAGAGAGGAAAGAAGCACTTGGCTTATTTTCATTTAGTTGTTCACATTGGTTGCTTACCCCTGGCCCCAGGTCTTGCACCCAGGGCCTTGGGATGTATGTGGGACTGCTCTAAGGTGTGCTAGACCGCTCAACCATGAGGCTGTCACCACACGGGAGGAAGTGCATTATTGGTCAATAGAGTCATAGGTGAAAATGCTGGATTAGATGCTTCCATGGTTCTCTGTCATGTTTTCTTGTATATTTTGATCTGTCCTCTTTTTAGGAGAAATTTCTCCCTCATCATCTCACTCAGTGCAGAGCTGTAGAAATGAAAGCAACAGAGGAAATGCTATGCATTTAGCTAATGTTTTTTATGGTAATTGAAAACCTTCATTAATCTAGAATGATTGTCCAGAAAGGTATAACAGAGAATAGCCATCATATTGTGATGGGAAATGTGGACTCTGAAGCTGGTCTGCCAGGGCACAAAGTTAAGTTCTATCATTTACCAGCTGGGTGTTGGGGCAATTCAGTGAACTGACTATGCCTAAATTTCTTCATCTGCAAAAATGTATTATTTTGAGAAATTGTTTTATTTTTGCAAAAGTAAAATAAATTGAAAAGTGGTCGTTGTCTAGGTTATAAGAACCACTCAATTACTGTTAGTTATCAGTATTATCATTTTTATTGTTATTATAATTATTATTAAACTTCCACACATTTGAAGAGAGTGCAAAGCCAACCACCCTTGTGATTGAAACTGATGGGACATTTTGGCACATCCTAGTGGAGTAGTGGTTTGGTCAACTGCCTCCAGCCAAAGCACAGACCACACACATCCCAAGGACCCAGGTTGGCTTCCTGGGTCTGGGATAACAACCAAGATGTACAACTAAATAAAAATAAATAAAATGCTTCTTTCTCCTCTTCATTCCTGCCTGCTTGCCTGCTTGCCTTCATTCCTACTTATACCTTTCCTTTAAAAAAAGGAAAGGAAGAAAGAAAAAATTGATAGGTCATTACAGCAGTGACTGTCCACCTTGGCTGGATATTTGAATCACCTAAGGGACATTTTACGAAAAAAAAATCAGGATCTACTACAGGCCATTTAAACAAGAATTTCTTGTGATGGGACCTAGGTATCAGAGTACTTTACACTGGATCCCAATATGTAGCAAAAGTTGAGGGCCACTGAGTTAAAGTTATTAAAGTATATCTTGATGTGCCCTGGTGGAGTAGTGGTTGGATTCTCCGTCTCCAGCCAGGCATAATCCACATACATTTCAAGGACCTGGGTTCAAGTCCCAGGGGCTGGGGGGGTGAACAACCAAGATGAACAACTAAATAAGATAAATAAAAATGCTTCTTCCTCCTCTCTCTTCTGCCTGCCATCTTATTCACCTTCATTCCTGCGTGTACCTTTCCTTAAAAATTTAAAAAAAAAAAAAAAAAAAAAGGCATATCTCTCAGGATGCTAAAGATGCTAAAAGGAGGGTTTATTCAGAAAAGAAACAGGCATGCCCTGGTGGAGGAGAGGTTAGGCCTACCACTTCCAGTCCAGCGTAGCCCACATACACCCCAAGGACCCAGCTTTGTATCCCGGGGCCCAGGGGTAACAACCAAAATAAAGAACTAAGATAAAAATAAATGAGTCTTCCTTTTTTCTCTTCCTGCTCCTAATGCCCTTCATTCCTGCCTGGACCTTTCCTTTAAAAAAGGAAACAAAGGCCTGTCTTTCACATTCAGGGTGTACCCCGGTGGCCTAGTGGTCTAATACACCTGGGAACAGACCCACATACAACCCAGAGTCTCAGGTTTGGGACTCGGGCTCGGGGGAGGCAGCCAGTGTGAACAGATAGGTAAAAGTGAATAGGGTGCTTTCTCCTGTCTCTTTTCTCCTGCTTGCCTGTATTCCTGCCTGCACCTTTCCTTAATTAAAAAAAAAAAACATTTCATATTAAAATATATACAAAGATAAGCATATAACAGTTGAAGAATTTATAATCCCTTTACCAATAAAATGTTAGGTGCTATGGGAACAAGAAGGAAAAAGAACTAAAATATATCCATGTGGGAAAGTGACTGTAAAGCAATATAGAGAGAGTTGAGTAAGGAAAGAAAAGCTTTGCAGAAAGCTGGGAAGACAAAAATGTTCAAAACAGAGTTTAGGGGCAAAGACATGTCATCTGGGCTAGAGTGACACGATTTTTTGTTTAAAAAGTAGTAACACTGATAGTTCGTAAAACTAACCAAGGAAAAGTATTCTGAGTAACCAAGGAAAAGTTATTTGTTGTTGATATTTTTGAGTTAATTTCACAGAGATAAAATGCCTTATTTCCTCATCCCAATAAGTGCATAAAAACTAACAAACAGCCTTAAAAAATGGTCTAGCCAGGGCACACCCTTGTGACACAGTGGGCTGAGACATTGGTGTGTGAACCACAAACAGCCCAGCGACCTGGGTTCAAGACCCAGGGTGAGGGTAGAAAACCAAAAATGAACTCTGCTTCCTCCTCTTCCTTCCCTAAATGCTTCTTCCTCTGCCATCCTTCCTTCCTCCTTAAAAACAGAAATAGTCTACTCTACTAGGTCCCCTGTAACACTGTGGCAAAGCTAGTTGGGATGACAAACCCAAAAAAAAAAACATACCCACCAGTTTAAAAGCAGATTACCTAAATGATCTATGTACAATTAACAGATTCCAATTAGAAGGAACAGATATTTTCTATTCTTATCCTCAGAAATTAATTCAGTAGGGAACATTTTATACCAAAAAAAAAAAAAAAGACCTCATTAATGTTCAGGACCAAACCACCTTTTAAGATCAATAACACAAAACCCCCCTAATATCAGAAACTATACCCTATTACCCTGGATTTTGGTCTCTGGAACACCAAAGGTTTTCATTTTGTTTTTGCTTTTCTTTAATTTTGCTTCTACTTTAACTTAAAAGCAAGCGCAGCCTTCAGCTGATACCCTTGAAAACAAGTGGCTCTATATACTGGAAGAAGTTTGTGCATTTGTCTCTCTGAAGGCCTGTTAAGTAAAGATCAAAACCTAACTATGGGAGTAAAGTACCCCCACTCACTGGAACCAGGCATGAGCCTAGATATCTTGTTGATTTTTCTGTGTGCATCCTATTAGGGACGTTGTAACAATGCAAGATCACCACACAGCGTGGGGAGGGGCCCGAATTATAACAGCTGTGGTCTCAATGCAGGAACCACAACACACTGTGAAATTCTCCATGACTCTGGATCACAATTAGAGTAACACCTGTGCGAAACAGGTTTTTTCTGATCCCCTAGAAAGCCCTCTATTTTATGCAGGCCCAAATTGTGTTTGTTGTTCTTAAGCCAGTTCCCTGCCTCGGAATTTAGACAATCGTTCAACTGCTCAATTTCATCCCTCTGAAGCAACCCAGAGAGTTCATGGCAGATATATCAACAATTCAGTTCATTCCTGCCTCACCCAACTGCCTCTATGTGACTCCCTGGGCAAGAGAACTTCTACAAGGATGAAAAAGAATATCCTTTGTCTACAAGACATGCAAGGGTTTCATGAAGTTAAATCTTCCACAGTATTAATGGCATGGAGGAGGGCTGGAGCAAGACTATAATTGCTCCATTTCTGCAGGACCTACTCCACAAACAAGTGAAAGAAGTACAATAGCAAGCCACAGAGGAAATGGTTACCAAAATCCGAGATGATCACTTAACACTAAAAAATTTCTGTGGTTTCTGCTTAAAAGAAGTCAAAAGAATGTCATTCTTGGACACTACCGAAAACGTGATTAAGACAACTCTTCCGAGGTCCACAACAGGGACAGGAAATGTCAGAATCAAATTTTCAGGCTCAATTATTCATCTCATAAATAAATTTCGAAGATGGGTTTGTCTTATGAAAGTTGAGAAGTACAATGTTTAGCAATTATGCAAACCCTGAAGACTTGGCTCCCTGAAACCATTTCTGTTGGTCTTGGAATGCTCTCTGCATCCAAGTAGCTGACAAAGTTTTTTATTATTATTATTAATAACACAGGGTTTAAAGAAAGGTATGAGCTCTTGAGTGAGTAAAGAGACACTGGCTTAATTCCATATTTCCAGCATTACCACGGACCAATGGTTACTGATTTTCTGCTTATACTTTGCTCTTATATCTTTTCTAGTAATAATAATTCATTATTCAATTCAGGATGAATTAAAATTCAAGATGTTGGATCCTTTAAGAAGTCTTATAGAAATATTTGCACAAAAGAAAATCAGTTAAAATCTCAGTGAGTAACAATTGTAACGAATTGTTCTCCTGTCATGTCTGGTCACTGGGAGTACACCTACTGAACAGTTCATTGCTACTTCACATCCATCATGAACTGTCAGAGCAGGCATGGATCCCACAGAGACTTTCAATGAGTTTTTTAGTACTGTCATGGTCCTCATGGTTCAATACACTCAAAAAGACTAAAATATGTAAAGTTCTGTTTAAAAACAAAAACAAAAAGACTTGCCAGTTCTAGGCCCTGCCCTCTAGGAGCTTACATTTTTACTCAGTAGACCACACTTGCACATAGCTAGCAGTAAATATGTTTAAATAAAATGCTTACTGTCCTAGACATAGTGTGTGGAGGGGTTGTTCCAAAATGTAAAACATGTCTTGTCCTCAAAGAAGATGCAGTAGTGGTAGGCAAGATAAATCCTAGAATGAAGATAAGCAAGAACTGGAAGGATGAGAGATAAGTTCCAGGAGAGCTGCACCTTTAGCTAGTTGAAGAATGGGTAAGATTTGGGTATAAGAAGGCATTTAAGCAGAAGGCTAAGATAAACAAAGATGTGAAGACAGAAATGAGTATGAAATCCCATGGGACTCACTAGAGAGGTCTCTGCCTTTGACTTTCAGTCTTATTAGATCCATCTGATAGGGCAGGTTAGAATTATTTAAAAGAATTTTACCCAGTCTGCATTAACTTCCTGTGGAAACAGAAAGACAAGGGAGAGTCTTTGAATAAGGGAACAGTGATAACTCAGTGGATTAAAAATGTCTGTGTCTGGGAAAAAAAAGTCAGAAGATTGTAATTACAATATAGTGCACAAAGTACTGTCATGAGGACATGTAGTTCTGGGGCTGGGAAGATTCCCAGGAAGACATGACTCCTTTTGCTCAGCTTGGTGAACACACACACACACACGCCCATCACAGATGTGGTTAAGCTTGGCTGCCAATTATGCAGTGAGAGTGCAGAGCACTTCAGGTGATGGAGAATTTTCTCATTTTTCTCTCTGACTTTATTCTTCCATTCATGTGCTCTAATAATTCTAACGGAGCCCCCTCATTGGCATCCACCAAAAATCTACTCATGCTCAATCATTTCTTGAATTTATTCCCTTGATTATACATTTAGTCATGAATTGTGACCACATTAGAGAGCACATGCTCTCCCATCATTCAGGTAGATCCACCAGTACCAGTCTCTACTTCCCTCCCCTCCAAGAAGTAAGCAAGTTCTTTGTTGGTCTAGTTCAAAAAAGTTCTCTTCTTTTTCCTTAGAACCTCATTTTATAACCCCAAGTTCTATCCTAAACAGGCTGTGTGGCCCCCTAAGTGAATTCTAGAGAATGCAATGTTCTCCTTCTTGTTAATACTTCCCCTTAGTGAAGATAAGATAGAGGATATTCACAGTCTTTCACAGCTTTTACCAACATCTCCCTGAAGGTGAAGGTAAGGACAAAACAAAGTACAGTATGTTGATTAGTTGATATTCAATTCCTATCCATACTATGAACTTCCTCAGTCCATGGCCCCATTCTTCTCCTAAGACCTTAGAGAAATCCAGTCCTTTTTCTGTTGGAGTCCTCTACTAGCTTGCTTCTTCATTTATTTGTGGGATCTCTCCCACTCAGCCAAGCAGACAAGGCCCTCTCTGACAGCAGAATTTTCCAAAGGATCTCGAGGGAATACTGTAAATGTAGCACTATTGTTAATACGAGCAATAACAGGAGGGCTAAAGGGAGGCCTAGAAAGAAGGCGAAATTCTCCATCTAATCCTTGTGCCACATTTTCTTCCCCCGCAGTCTGACACCACCCTGGAAGGGATAATTTTGAGTGGACATCTTGCCCTCTGCAGTTCTTCCTTCTTGGACCTCATTCACATACAAGAACTGGTTAGATGTTTATATGAGCATTTTTGCTAATGGTGCTGGAGAATTTTACCTCTCTGACTTCTTCTTTCTTCTTTCCTGACCATAATTTTTGAAAGAAAAAAAAAAAAAAAACAACAGTGATTTTTCCTGCTCATAGGAGTTTGCCACAAAATGTCTCCTCTCCATTATCGAAACCACACTGCATACCAGGAACTCCTATGTATGTTCTTATTTTTCTTATATTGACAGAAGGTACCACTTAAATTATTTGTGATACCTGCCTTCTTTCTGAAAAAGCCAATATTTCCCCCCAAAGTCTGTACTCCCTATCTCTGAGTGGATTCCACAATTTTGTTCTAAATTTAGACAGAATTTCTAAAGTCATCAAGATTTTTGAGTTACCCAACAAGCCCCTAATCTCCCTGCTTGATGTATCCCAGAGTTTGGAAATCATTATGAGGCTGTACTCCTGGTTCGACTCTGCTCCTTCATTCAAATGATGCTGAGGGTAAAAACCCAAATGAAACACAGATGTCAAATAGGAAACTTGGAGGTCTTATTAAGCCTGGACCAACCCAAATTCTATAGATTTGTGAAAGGCAGAGTCCTCTTCACAATTCCTATGAGTATTCAGAACCAGCTTCCTTCAGTTACTGCCTCCACAGTGCCACACATCAATCCAGGCAGAAAGCTCAGTCTAGTCACTGTTTCCCACAAAAATTTTCTCACAATCAAATTTTTTTTTTAAGTTTAGAGAGTTTTTAGAAGGATTTGAGGACAGTTTCATGGGGGAAAGGCTCATAACCCATTGCTCTCCATCTCTCTCCATCTCTCAGGAAATTATAAGAAAGGAAAAAGAACATGAAGGCAGAGAAACAACGATAGATGGTAAATTCATGGGAAAAAGTTGACTTCCATCAATGGAAGTGCATGGGGAAAGATTCCTGTTCCCAGTATGTTTAGCTGTGACCAGCAAAAGGAAATACAATTGGTAACTGAATATGAATCTATTAGGCTGAAACATACGATGTGGCTAGTATTCCATTGTTTTTTTACCTATGAAAAAAACAATGCCACATGATTCAATCAAACCTAAATAACCGGGCAATTCAGTAGATGATTACTCAACTGGAGGAGGATGGTAGGAGATAATTGTTTGATACATGATTCATTTATTTTTCCCTGGTAGCTTTAAGTTAATGAAAACACAAGTAGAGACTAAGGTTACCATTAAAACATGACAAGATCAGCAGTTTGTATTTATTTCTCTACATTTGCAGGATTTCTATGCAGACATTCAAATACACACTTTGCACTGACTGTTCCTGCCTATTTTAATTATGAAATCAAATTTACTATAATGACAGTCCCACCAACAGTCAAACAAGCTGCTTTTAGGAGAGTCGGGGAATTTTTTTTAATTTGTGTGTATGTATCACACAGCAGGTCCAAGTTCTTACAGAGAATAGAGTGGGAAAGGGGTCACAACTGTTATTCAGTCAAGGCCAGGGAATAAAATGACAACTGAATCCTGTGTAAGAGTTTTTTTCCTTGCCCTAAAATGAATATAAGAGGGGTGGGAATTGCTATAACTAGCTATAGGAAAACTAATAGATGGAATCTGTAATGAAGTGGAAACACGACTCTTATCAAGGGAAAATATTGCCCATGGAACCATGGACACTGTTATTCAATACAGCTCCCTGATGGAATGGGGTTCTGTGCCAGTGAGTATGAAGTGTAATAATACTATAACTCTTCAATAGAGCTAGCTTGAGAACTCTTGTTTTGCAACTTTTACTTGCTCCAAGAAATGACAAACTGAAGTTTAACAAACACAATTATTCTTGGTCTTTATTTATTTATTTTTAAAAGAAAAGAGCAAAAACCTCACCACCACTGGGAATAGAAAGTACCTTGTGGATGTGGATTTTACTGCAAGCTATGCGTCTGTGTTAAAATGTTAATGCCGAATTCACCCACCAAGATCAAAACTCTTACAAAACTCTTCCAGCTGCAGCATTTATGGCTCCAGGTTTTGTTTCAGAAAGTGAAGAATATGTTCCAGCATGATGATCTTATTTCTCTTTCTTGCCTGTTAAGCATAATCATAGTCTACTCTTAACATTATGGAAATGTTCAGTTGGCATTGTTTTTCCCAAAACCATGGAAAAACACCTGCTTCCAAATTAATTTCTAATCTATTGTACACCTATGACTGCAAGCCAGATTCTAGGGGTTTTTTTTAAGAATTTTGGTAAACATATAAGAATGTTTATAGTGTCTGCTTCTTTTTTATTCTGCTCTTCATGACATAATGTTGGCTTTTACACATTTTGTTTTATGTCCAGCTTTTTAAGATGTTAATAACATGTAAATATATGTGATATGATGCAATACATGTAAAGTTTTTCCCAGCCTCCCAAAGCATATCTCAACACAGATATTGTAAACTACACATACTTTTCTTGATACTTGGTTCCATTTCTTTTTTTATCTAGCCAGACTAAATCATGTAGTAAAGGATCCTTGGAGTTACTTAACAAAGAAAGAAATCTGAGTTTGCCCTCAATTCCACTAATTGCAAATATGGATGACTCACTTCTGTAAAAATATTTATTTCCCTTAGATTTTTATGGTAAGGTAAAGGGAAGAAGTATTTAATACATTCCAGATGATCCTATGAAAGAACGATTATGAAAATCAATTTAACTACTGTTCCCTGACTTTGCTTTGTTCTATTTATCAATTACAGGGCCACAGAACTTTATAACTAAAACAGCATTTCAGTTATTTTAAAGATTATTCTGAAACTGGTATTGAGCTGATACATTCATTGTTTTATATTTCTAAAATGTTATACAAAAAAGCATTCCTTTTTCACAACAAAGAACCAAATCAGCTGTAGTGACAGAAATATCTAGTCTTACAAAACATAAGCAATTAAAATTAAAAACATATTGTCTTTGTATATTTATCATTAGTAGTTCAAGAATAGTGCTATTGTGTTTATTACCTATAGAAAAAGAAAGAAGAAAAAAAGTTCAAGTTAAAAAAGTATTTTCTCCCTTTCAGTACTGAATTTTGTAGAGAAAAGAGCAGAAAGGGAAGGTAGGAATGGAAGCTTTTGCTTCAAGTAGCAAAACTTGAGCTTACAAGTCAGGGATAAAATCATTCAACCATTCCGCGTCTCCAAACTAGGGAGGAGTCTTAATTCATGAGTGTCAAAATTAAAGGTAATGACTTTCTCTTTGCTACTGAAAGATGATCGTATAACACAGGGATAGAAATAAATATTTTCTGCCTCTGAGATATTTCAGGTGATAATATTGTAAGATTAGAAAATGTTACTGAAATAACTACTATCATTTGTAATTATTTTAATTCCTCTACAAGCTAATAAGTAGGACAAAGAGGTAATCAATTAAATGTTGTATTAGTGTCTTTGCATCAATATTAAATGTTATTTATTTCTCTTATGACATTTCCATGAAATCAAATATACAAAAATTTTACAAGAGATCATTAACATTTAGGCTTTTTGTAATGTAAGATGTAGGTCACAATCATTTTAAGTCTCCCAGTTATGTTCTTACTGTTTCACTGCTGTTTATCATACCAGCCTGCAAGTTCACTCAGGAGTATCAGCAGATGATGTCCCTGCAGAAAGTATCTTTACAGTTCTCAGACTAAAACTCATAATTCAATCCCTCAGAGTCCTAAAGCATTCTTTGCTTCACTTGTCTGGGGTTTGTTTGTTTCTTTGTTTGTTTTAGAAAACAAAATATTCTAATGTGGAAGAAACAAATAACAGGTACATTAGCAGCCTTTACTTCATAGGAAAGGATTAGAACATTACCCTGTGACATGATGAGAAGTCATTGCCTAATTGGTAAGCCATTCTCTTCAGACCCACAGTATTAGTCACCTGTTTATTTGCTTTTTGTTTCATGTTTTGTATTTATATTCTGGATTTTCCTGTCTAAAGAGCCTCCATGCCCTGCAACATTGATGTTGTTCATGTTAGACTGTAAAACCACAAGATCGGGGGGCAATTGCAAAGAGAGACATTATAATATAACAGTTTAACAGGGTGGGGAAATGGGTTTGTTGTGAAATAATTATTTCTAAAAAGTCTTTAGTACTCATAAAGCACTCATTATTCCAGACACGATCATTTCAATGGTTCATTTTGGTGTTAAGAGAAAACTAAATCTTATTTTAGTTATCTATTCTGGGCAACAAAGGGGTTCATTGCCCTTTCAATCAGCTATCATCTGGATAATTGCAGAAACTGTCTTAAGATATAACCAAGGACAATTAAAACTGTGTATAGGAAGATAATATTGGTACACGTAAACATTTTAATTATGACTTACATCAGAAGAGTAAAAACATCCTTAAGAAGGAAGTTCTCTTTCTTTCCTGCTTCTCTTTCCAACTCTAGCAATGTCTTGAATATTACTCCTCCCTCCCTGGGTCTTTTTCTACCCAATGAATTCTCCTTTAAAACAAACCAAAAAAAAAGGACAGCCTTGAAGGTTAGACCTAGTTTTTCATCAATTCCTCCTTTTTAAAGGATTCTCCTAAGAAAAAAGCCTCAGTTACCACAGCTATGCTGGTAGCTCCCAAAACTACATTCCCAATCCTAACATTCCATAAGAATTCTTGGGCTACATTTCTCAGAAAATAATACCATTGATGTGTCCACATCTCAACTTTCCCTAACAACTAGTTCCTTTCCCAACATAATTCTTTAATTATTTATTATGCAACCTCTCCACCTACCCACAACTCAACAGTCCCCTTCTCTGCTTTATTTTTCTTCAAAAACCATGTCTTCAGCTAATATGCTATATGCTTTGCATGTTTGTATTTTTAATATCTGTTTTTCCCTCACTTGAATGTAAGCTTGATGAAGTCAGGAGGTTTTCCATGTTTTTCTTCACTCTATCCCAAAATAGAGAACACAGAAAGAAATCAACAAATATTTATGGAAAGAGTGAAAGAATAAATGAAAGAAATCATAATTTTCAAAAAAATTTCGACCAGAAAAGATGGAATTATATTTTAATTCATTCTCACATCTGTCCTAAAGATCTAATCCTATGACTTGTCCTTTCAACATTTCCTTGCCACCCAAATCCAAACTCTAAATGCCTTATGCATTGATTTAAAACAAAAAGTCTCCAGGCTCTCTCCATTTCAACCACTTCCTGAACATGAATATTTCTAAAACTCTAGTTTTCATCACTCTACAGAATACAGCTTCTTAAATTATATACAACCTTCTTGGCCTAGCCATCAAAATACTCTATAATCTCACTTCATTGATACACATTGATAATTCTGAGTATTTCTCATCACTTTTCTTGCTCAGTCCCTTAGTCAAAACTCCTGATTAACCTGTTAGACACAATATTAATTGCTATCTCACATCTTTAATTAGATCTATTTCCACTGACTCTTTCTCTCTAGCTTCAAATCCTATACATCCTTGAGATCTGATTCCTAGCTATGTTCCACTCAAAAATTTGAAATCTTTATTAACCACCACAGCTCATATTGATTCCTGCTATGTCTTGTTTCTTTGTCTACTTTATCTGGTTTCTGGAAACATATGTTGTCTGTATCTTAAAATCCATCACTCTGTTTGCCAGTGGTTTCATGGTTTCATCTTGGCTTTCCAGTAAGATGGTAACGCAAAGCTGAACTGTTTTCATGGCTAGTCTTAGATCAGTGCTGTATCCAAAAGAAACATAAGTCCAAAACCCAAAGATACACTTAAAAATATATTATGTCTTTCCTGAGATTTTTCAGAGACAAAAATATCCTAAAGATCCTCTTTTTCCATCATTATCTCTGTCTTCATAATTGTTGCTCAAAAGTCACTCTGACTCATTTATATTCTCTATTCTTAAAACTCTAACCCACACTATTTCATTTCTCTTGGTATATCCCCTTCCCTCTAAATCCATCACTATTCCTTAATAGCTATCCACAAAGTAACTTGGATATCAATTGAGAATTTGGGAGCTCTTTCCAGATATTAACCAGAACAAAATTCCAGTCACTGGGACTGTTGATGCAAAGAGGACTCTTCCTCTTTCAAAAGGAGAGGAAAAAGCTAAAAGTATTTACCAAGTTATTTTGTTATTGTTGTTCTTATCATACTTTCCCCTAACTAAACCCCTACTGTGTACCTGCAAAGGACATACTACTTGTTGCCCCAGAGACTTTTCCATCAGATCCCAAACCTCTCCTATTTGCTCCTTCTCCTATGGAGTTGGGAGGTTTATCTTAAAAGAGAACATTATTATCAGATGAACAGAGCCAGATAGTAGCTTCTAGATCCAACTACACTCCCTCCACCAGCAGCAGAGCAGTGATTTCCATGACCATGACTTCCACACCACATGTAAGAGCAAAGTACATCAGATAATGATGTCCTGCCCATGTCGGCCCTTCCCTCCACAAGCTTTGTTCTCCGCTAGAAAGATAATTTGGTCACCAAGTTGACCTTCCCACAGATCCATGACACTACTCCACTGTCACATCATGACCTAAAAGGGGCAAAATAGGTCATGAGTGACAGTGGAGCAGCCTCAGTGTCCTGAGTAATACATAGTTCAAGTCCTGGATACATGGACAGGTAGAAATATGCACAGCAGTAGACCAAGGCAGGAAGGAAATGGTAGATACAATGTGACCAATGGAAAAGCAGGGGTAAATGCAAAGGCTATTTTCATGAGTACATAGGGGATGCCCCCAGACATTTCACATAATAGCTGAGAGACTTTGGAAGAACTAAGGTCTGCCAATAGCGACAGCATGTACAGAGTTAGGAACACATTGGTACTGTTTATGTGATTCCTATTTTTACTCCCTAGCTCCATAACTAGGAAAATAAGGGGTGCATAGAAAATAAAATAAGCACATTCACCTCAAAGTGCTCTTGTAAGATGCAAATGTGTGAAAAAAAATCTGAACATAGGTCTTGGCAGAGAAACTTATTAATAGTGCTCTCTCCCTACTCTTCTTTTTCAACTCTTCCAAGAATAAACATATTTTCCAAAAACATATTCATTCAAAAAATATTCATCTAGCATTTATTTGGCATAGAAAATACAGTGGTAGATAGGATAGAAATATGTGTACCTTAATGGAGCACTGGTAACAGAGCAGTTGCTTAATAAATATCTGTTCATTAATAAGACCAATCCCCAACAGAGCCATCTCAGACAGCCATCCACTAGAATCCTCACAACCCAGAGAGCTCTAAACAGGTTCTGCTGCCACAAGAAATACTTAATGTCGTTTTTATGCTAAAGAATAACCTAGAGAGGGAATTCAAAATAGGCGTATGGGGCAAAAGACATCATCAGAAGACCTAGTTTGAAAATAAATCACTAAAAGTCCTATTCCCTCAATAGGAATAAAATCTGGCAAATTCCAGGAAGAAGAATATCAATATTAACCTTACCAGACCAATTCAAAATCTATCATAAATTAAAGTAGGAAAAAACAAAGGAAACTTTTTACTGCTGAAATTTGTCATAGTTGTGTATATATCATTCAATTCATATACATTAGTTACCATAGCCGATAATTAGCTTATAAGGACTCATTTACAATGGGATTCCGTTTAAGTAAAGAATATTTAATAAAATAGAGCCCTAAATTTTAAAATATATTAAAATTTTAACTATATAAAATTACTATATAAATTATGACTTCTTAAGATTGCAAAGTCTATTAGACAGAGAAGGAACAATAATAATACCATATTGTCTTGAGGCCCCTAGTCCAAGAAAACATTTTCTCAGTCAACAAACGTTACTGAATGCCTGCTTACCACTTAACAGGTACTTCTCTACTCTCTAGGGAAATGATGATTACTGAAACAAAATACCAGATGATGCACTGTTTATGGACTGGTGAGGAGAATGATAAAGAGATATTAATAGTGAAGTCAATATTCTGAGAGAGGATGGACCATGAAAGAGTAGTAGATCCTTCCTGGAGGAAGTGTCCCAAGAGAAACAGTTCTTAAATTAAATCTTGAAAAATATATTGGAGTATATCAGGTGGATATGGGTAGAGGAAAGAAATAGAAGGGGCACTCCAGTCAAGCAAAAAAATGTGAGGGTATAGCAGATTTTGGAAACCACACATAATAGCTATGGATAGTTATTCCAAGAGGAGAATCTATTATTAGATAGTACTTTCAGTAAGAGTAAAGAAAGTACTAACTTATTCACTTATATTTCCATTAAACTCCGTGACACATAGTAGGTGTCTGATAACTAATTAAATACATGTCTCAGATTTTAAAGGGTTGCACTAAGACTCGATGCTCTCACTCTGAACATTTTTAAGGCTAGAGAATTACATGACTAGATCTGGATTTTGAAAATTCCTCCTAGCAACACTGCAGAAGGTGAACTGAAGAAGAGTAAGAAAGAATGGAGGCAGGTCAGGTTGTAAGTAACTACAAGAAATAATAAGACCTGGACCAAGGCATAGTCAGATGTTGGAGAAGAGGGAACAATTTGGAGACTCATTGTCACATTGTCATGTGACACTATGTAGACATTGGTGGAGAGAGGAAGGCAAAGAGGGCAGCCTAGAAGAGTCCCCAGGTATCTGATGCCACCATAAGGAGAATGCTGTTTCCATTCAACATTAAAAAAATATGAACAAGTATCTTCTACGCAACTGTATATTAAGAACACATCCATGTGTATATACAATCAAAATCTTGGACTTGATGTGAAGATGCACGTTGAAAAATTTGAAATTGTTTCACGATTTATGTATTTATTCAAAGACTATTAAGCTCCTGCTCTGTGACAGGTACCATACTAAATAGTCACTGGGGAAATAATTATAAGGAAAAAATATATAATCCCTACACTCATGGAGTTTATAGCTTTGTATGTGTTAGAGGTTTGGGGGGCGCAGGCTATCAATTGTATTAGCACAGATAAGGAATAAAGTATGTGAGGCTTTTAAAGGCATGCTAATGAGTTTATCTGAAGAGCTGTGGAGAGACTTGGAAACGTTTTAAGAAGTGAGAGGAGAGAGATGGACACAAATAAGATTTGCATTTGAAAAAGGTCACTCAGGCTATTGTGCAGAAGATTAAGGTACACTGGTGGGCCCACTCAGGAGGGTCTAAAACCAGGATTGAATCTTAGATTCCAAAGAACAAGGCTGGCCAGTGTGACTATTTTGGTTGTTTATAACTAGTTTTCATCTTAATAGGTTAGTGCCTTTTGCAATAATAGTTTGTTGCTGTTGTTTTTTAATATAAACCCACTGCTAGGGAGCCATGGTAGAGACAGAGAAAGAGAGAATAAATACCCTTTCCGCCTGCAAACATACTTGACCAGTGGTCACTACTTCCTTTGACTGTTGAGCCTCAGGAAGTAGGAGGTAGTAAAGCACAGGAGGGAGGAGAAAGTGCCTAAGTATTTGGCAGCAGTAAAAGTCCACATCCCCTTTCTTATTTCCCTTCCTCCTACTGGCACTTGGCCATCTCTATGTCCAAGGACAGCACCACATAGCCTTTTGGTTTGCAAATGAGGGAAATTAGGCATTGAAACCTAAGTAACATCCCAGAGTAGTGCCAGTCTATCCTGAAATAAATTGTCCAATTCTTGTTTCCCCACTAGAAATGCCAAAGACTTGTTTAATGATGCACTTCTATGTCACTCTTGGTCAACAAGACCAGACAATAAGCTACCTGTCCAATGAGACCCTCTCCTTCTCCTTCATCCTGACCTATGTTCCTTATGCTATTCACAGTAGCCAAAATAAGCAGAGAGAATGAAACTCACTAATTTGTTGCTTATTGCAACTCAGCTCAGATAAAAGGCTCCTTTGATAGGGGGCTAATTAAACCTTTGTTCTAAATAAGCTTATAGGATTATCTCTAGGTTTTAGTTCTCCATGCCATCTTTGTCCCCAGGTGCCACACATTAATCCCATGTTGGCTAGAAGCAGGACTTGGCAAGCAAGGAAACTGTGAAGCATAACTAAGAGAAAAATCAATAATTAGTGGATATGTTTTTTATTGGAGGCTGCTTTTTTGGAAATCATGGTCTTACCTTCTACAGCAGGTAAAGCTGCTATCTCTTCGAGAAGCATACAATCTTACTAATGAAAAAGACATAACTGCTAAGCAGTGTGGGATCTGTATCAAATGAAGCACCAAACAATAAGTTTTTTAGGATCCTGAAGAGAGGTGGAGTTTAGGGTACAGGCGGTGACCTGAAACACAGGGACAGAGCTGCCAAAAATGAGCAAGATGATGTACAGGGGAAGTTTAAGGAAAGCATAGTCCGAGGACAAAGGAAATAGTCCAGGAGAACAGGAAAGAATGGGGGATAGCTGGCTTGTGAGCAGTTTTAGGGATCTTGTGGGGAGATTGGATTGTCTTTGGTTTTTTTGGATATTGGCTTTCAGAAATATTTTTATCTGCTTTTAACTGAAATATTTGGGGAATGAGTGAAAAACAGAATGGGAAAGCCAATATTGTCTACTATGGCAGATAACTTAGAGTTTTAAGAAATATTATCTTACTTATTTCTGTTTTTGCTGTTGTGCTGTGGGTGCCATCTCCAAAATACCATTGCAAAATCAACATTAAAGACCTTTTTCTTATGATTTCTCTGGAGAATTTCAGGTCTTAGGAATAAATCTTTCATCCATTTTGCGTTAATTTTTGTGAGCAGTATAAGACAGAGATCTGGCTTCATTCTTCTGGCTGTGACTACAGAGTTTTATCAATACCAGTTATTGAAAAGACTATTCCTACCCCACTGAGTATTCTTGACTCCCTTGTCAGATATAGATTGCCTGTGAATGCATGGGGTTATGTCAACAAATGGGACTATATCAAACTAAAAATCTCTGTACAGCAATAGAAACAGTCAAGAAAATGAAAAGGCAGTCTCCAGATGAGAGAAAATATTTGCAAATTTTCTATCTGGTGAGGAGTTATTATCCCAAATAAAATATTTTTAAACCTCATATAACTCAGTAGCAAAAAAAAAAAAAAAAAAGAAGAAGAAAAGCAATCAATTACATAATGGGCAAGGGACCTATATAGATATTTTCCAAAAAAGACATACAAATAGCCAACAGGTACATAAAAGATGGTCAGCATCACTAGTCATCAGAGAACTGTAACTCAAAATTACAAAGAGGTATCACCTCGCCCCTGTTAAAATGGCTATCATCAAAAAGACGGGTTGATGAGGATGTGAGGAGAAAGGGGAACGCTTAGTCATTGTTGACGGAAATAGAAATTGGTAAAGTCACTATAGAAAAATAGTACGGAGTTTCCTTAAAAAAGTGAAAATAGAACTATCCTATGATCCCACAATTCCATTTCTAGGTATAGATTCAAACGAAATGAAATCAGGATCTTCAAGAGATCTCTATACTTCCTCACAATAGTCAAAATATAATCTAAGTGTTTGTTAATGGATGAATGGATAAAGAAGATGTGAGATACACACACACACACACACACACACACACACACATCTATATAGAGAGAAAGGATGAGTCCTGGTGGAGTAGCAGTTAGGTCTTCTGCCTCCATGTGAGCAGAGATCACATCCATCCCAAAGACCCAGGTTTATATCACAGGACCAGAGGGAACAACCAAGATTAACAACTAAACAAAATAAATAAAATGTTTTTTCCTCCTCTCTCTTTCCACCTGCTTGTCTATTTGTCATCATTTCTGACTGCATCTTCCCTAAAATATATATATACATTATATATATACACACACACACATATGCACACAATACATGTGCACACATGCACATAAAGAGAGAGAAAAGGAATATTATTCATTCATGAAAGTGAAGGAAATCCTGTTATTTGGGACAATATGGATAGGCCTTGAGGTATTATGCTAAGTGAAATAAATCAAATGAGAAAGTCAAATATTATATGATTGTGTTTATATTTGGAATCTAAAAAGCCAAACTCATAAAAAACAAGAAGAGAATTGTGATTGCCATGGTGGGGATGAGAGAAATGGAGAGATGCTGGTCAAAAAATACAAACTTCCAGTTGTGAGATTAGTAAATTCGGCGTGCCCTGATGGAGCAGCAGTTGGGTCAATCGCCACCAAAAGAGAAGTCACATACCCCTGGGTTTGAGTCTTGGGTCCGGGGGGAAAGCAACCAGTGTGAACAAGTAAATAAAAATAAAATAAAGATGCTTCCTCCTCTTCTCTCTCTTCCTGCCTACTCGCCTACTCATCTTCATTCCTGCCTGCACCATTCCCTTAAAAATAAAAATTAATAAGTTCTTGGCAATCTAACATATAGCACAGTGTCTAAAATTAATAATACTTTATTATATACCTGAAAGTTTCTACACATAAGATCTTAAATGTTCTCATCACATACACATAGACACAAAATGGTAATTATGGAAGGTGACAAAGGTGTTAACTAACCTTTTTGTGCCAGTCATTTCACTATATGTGTGTCTCATTATCATGTTATACACCTTGAACTTACACAACATTATATGTCAATTATACCTCAATAAAAATTAAAAAATAATTTTTTTCATTCTACTCATGAGTTCTAATCAATCTGTATTCCTTGCCAACATTCGTAAAGGATATCAGAGGTTTTCAGGAATAACCTTTAATAGAGAGCAGGCCATCACAGAATTTCATGAGGAAAAACTCTCCTGGGAGAACTCCTGGGTTAGAACATTATGTGAGAGCCTATGACTGATAGACAAAACCAGTCAGCGAGTCCTAGGAATAAGATGTTTAGCATAGACATTCAAAAGGGAAGGAAGAGTAAGCTACACCAGAAACTCATTCTTCGAGGTCTCAGAGTCCAATGATCCAGAAACATCATTGTCTGTAGGTTCCTCAATCTAGATAATTCTTGTGCAGAACAGCAGCAATGATAGCAGCAATGATAACTCCATATCAGGCAGCTAGAGAATTATGTTGGCACCAAAGCCAAGACATAGCAAAAATCCATAGCATAAAGGTTTCATTGCCTCATTGGGTAAGACGTAACCTAAGACACTCTGAGTTGGTCTGATTGGGAGTCCAAGGCTTTAAAGGAGCATGAGGAAATCATGTGCCTTCCAGCAAGCAGATTCCTTGGCTTGTGCCTGAAGAGTAAACCACTTGAACACTTATACAAAGATTGCCAGGGTCCTGGTCCTGAGAAAATCTCTGCCTATGCGTGGACAGTGGCTAGCATGACTGGAGATCAGACCAGTTGTTCCTGCTCACGAGTTCCTCTACTCTTGGGTCTCACATAGTTAAGAGCTACATAACCTATTCTCCCATTTCCCCTGGAATCTTAAACCCAAGAAAATCTACAAAAGTACAAAGGAAGAAAAAGCACTGTGGGCTACAGGAGCATGGAAAGTGACACACACAAAAAATTTGATTCATAATGACTACCATGTTTTTAACATCCATGTTATGAGAGGGCTATGCCATGCAGAGCATATTTGTGTATTACCTAATGAATTTTTTTACAGCTCTGCGACAAAATTATTGTCTCCTGAGCTACCAATAGGTAGCAGAGAGAGGCTTCCAATCTTAGCCTGGGTCTGAAACCCACCCTCTTGTACTAATAGCTTCTACTAATAACTCTTAATAGCTTCGTTTCAGTGTAGCTCAAGGCACTTAATATGACTTGATAGAAGAAATAATGAGAAGAAGAGAGAAGGAATAGTCAAGGTGACCAAATGGAAGAGCACAAGGCAAGTCTAGATGAAGCAAAAATACAGAAGAGGGGAGGAGACTACAAATTGAATTGGCAGTACAGGAACTCCCTCAGTAAAGAGAACAGAACATGTGGGTGATCGTGTGAATGGACTGGTAGGCTTTAGGAAGATAAGATAGAGTGGAAACAAAGTTAAGGGAGATACTAACACAAAGAGAAGTTGGTGAGTGTCCCAGGGCTGGGTTCCAACATGACAAGCATACTTGGCTTGACAAACCGGAAAGTGCCTGAAAGAAGAAAGCCTGGATGAAGATGAAAGGAGAGAAACAGACACACCCACCTGCTGGAAAACAGAAATGGACCTACAGCAACAGCAGCTGATACCCCACATTTTCAAAAGGGCTGAGCTCTAACACAAAGGAGTGACAGATTGTCAGCAACTGTTTTCAAAAGAAAGACTGTGATCACAAGACCCAAGACATATCTGGATCTACACCACATGTCACTGGGGCCAGCACAAATGAAAAGACTACCCCTACGGGCTCAGTGAAGAGAGTTTATCTCTGAGAATTCTTTGTTTTTCATGCATTCTTGCTAGTTAGCACTGCATTTCTAAAAGAAGGTTTTCATGGCTCCCATTTTCTCTATGAGGGAGATCAGTCATAGAGTTCATGGTCCAGAGTAACACTAAGTCTTCCAGAAACTGGTTCTGGGAAGAATCACAAAAAGGCCAAAGCTCACATTGGTACCTTCCACTCACCCCATCTGCCACCCTCCTTCTTGGCATTTTCTTTCCTCTTCCTCAGATGCCTACCAGGTATTCTAAAGAGTTTTGTTCTCATGAGGGCTCTCAATGTATCATTTCAGTGATTCTAGAGCTTTACTGGATTTAAGAATTACCCATTTCCTCATCAGGAGATTCTGTTCATCCTGGTCTGGGACTGAGGTGGGGACTTTAAGTCACTATTTTTAAAAGATCCAATAGGTAAGCTAATAGAGATGGTCCTCCGATGGAAAAACACTGCATTAGGGTGCTTGTTGGTGATTAAAGTATTAATTGGATTTTAACAAGCGAGATATAACTAGAGATATGCATCTCCCATGGTAGAATGTTGACTAAAGAACAGGCAATTGAAAAGCAGATCATCTCCAGTGTGCTCTCCTTCAGCATAATTCATCTACACACAAGACTCACTCACAAGGACCATTTCCATCAGACTTACTTGTTGGGTCCCATAGGAGACAGCTACTCAGCTACACTTAATGCTGACCCTTTAGGCTTCCCTTTTGTGATATCAATACATATTTCTGCCTTGATTGCTAGGATAAAGTCACAGAATTGTCTAAATATTTCCAATCTACTCACACAGGAGCATGATGATACAGAAAACAGAATTCAGTTTAAATGCAAAGATGCTGCCATTTTTTCAAAATCACTGTCAAAACCACACATCAAAACCAGGTACCACGTAGTAAACAACCACATCTCTATTTTTCATAGATTTAAATATTGTGGCAACACCTTTTTCCTTTATTAATTTTATTTTGGGTAATAACATCTTTTTAAATATTTACAACTTGAAAACACAGTCTTACTCACAGGAGCTGGTAGTCAGAAATGAATGAATTATATAATGAATGCATAGGTCACATTTGGCCTTTACTCTTTCTACTTTAAGATGCCATTTCCTTCACTGCTTTAGAGAAATTTGAAACAATATGGAATTTCATCCAGTCATTGAACCTAAAACAGATCTTTACTGAACCCTCCCGGCCTAAATCTAAATAAGCCCCACTAGAGGGCAGCTTTCCAAGTTTCTGCAAGAATAGAATTAACCTTCCAGGACTGCTTCCCATTGGTTAGCTTCCTTTTTTAAAACAGACCCCATTCACTGAAGGATAGCAGCTGGCACAGAGTCAAAATTCCAAAAGACTTATTTTCAGTCCTACTCCTCACTGATACAAGTACCATGTTCCAAAATTTGGAAACTCTGGTTATCCTTCCCAAACCTCTTAACGTTAAGTATATGGTGACATATGGAACACATTCTCCTCTGAAGCAAGACACATTTCTTTAAAAATATTGCTATTTTATAAAGCCAATTATGAAATGTTTAATTGTTGCCCCATTGGGACCATAGTTAATTAATATAAAGCAAAGCTAACTGGCTGTCATTTTGAAAGAATTTCTCAATAGAGTTCATTTTAAATATAATTTCAAATTGATAACCTAAGACCCACTCCTAACATTTTAGAAAAATGATAAACATTAATAGAACATAGTCCAAGAACACTCTAAGAATGATTTTCTGTAAATTCAGAAATTTGGGATTCCAATTGGGAAAACTAGCAGGCAAAGCAAAGGGCAAAGAATCTCTGAAACTTCTCTGTTCCTCCTTTTCACAGATTCTTGGGAATTCTGGACAGGCACAAGCATTAGAAGATGCTGGAATTCTCTAACAGTGTTCTCATTTAGGAAGGGAAAGCCTCTGTAGCCTTCACCTGCCAATAGTATTACCAAGAAATCTTTGCCATCTCTTTGAATGGAATCAGCGTTCATTTACATTGAACAAATATTTATCCATTACTTTCTATGAGTCAGAATGGCATGAAAGAAATAACAATGTGTTAATCAAACAAAATTGACCTCATCTCCAATCGGTTGGAAAAGTTTGGGAATGTGATCAAACTAATTCTGGAATAAATATTATATTTTCAAACTGTTTTGTCCTCTTGGCAGCACAACGAACTACTATAGCACGACTTTGCTTAGACACTGAAACCATGACCCAAAACTTCCTCGAGTCATTAGCTCCAGGGCCAAACCATTCATCTATCCTTGGAGATGTTAAAAAAAAAAAAAAAAAAAATGAGTTGGGACAGGAAGTCTAGCATTTTAAATAAACGATAAAGTATTATACAATTGCTCCTCCTGATCCCCAAGAGCTCTCAATTCTCTCAGGGGTTCCAAAGCACTTACCACATACTGCCTGATACCATGGAAAGCAGTTGTACATTCACTTACCTTTCATTGAGCACCACCCTGGTAGAAGCAGTGCGGTATAGTGATTGACAGCGGGGCTTGGACCTAGATTTCCAGAAATGACTCCCAATCCTGTGTGACCTTATCCTCAGTTTTCTCGTCTGTATAAAAAAAGAGAAAAGAAAGAAATTATAATAGTACAAGCATGGAATTGTTGTGGTGATTAAGAATACTATTATAGGAGCACTCCCGTAGCTCAGGCAGCTAGGCAGCTAAGGTGCAGACCATATAAAGCCTACAAGCCTTACAGACACAGGTTCAAGACCTGGTACCAGGGGTTAAAAAAAAAAAACAAAAAACAAAAAAAAAACACTACTATATACTGTCACATCCAAGGGGAAGCTAAGGAAATATGATGGCTAAAGGTAATGTGTTATCTTGGATGCATCCCAAAACAGGACAGAATCACATAGCTATTATCCTAAAAACAAGATATAGCAAGTATTGGTAAGGATGTGGAGAGACTGAAATCCTTGAATATGATTGGTGGGAATGCAAAATCTTTCAGACACTGGAAAAGCATATAGAAGCACCTCAAAAATAAAAAATAGAACTACCATAGTATCCAACAATCCTGCTTCTGGGTATTTAACCAAAAAATTGAAACAAGATCTCAAAAAGATAGGAAGACTCCTTTTGTTCACTGCAGCACTAGTCACAATAGCCAAGCTATGGAAATCTAAATGTCCCTTGGAACGATGAATGGATAAAGGAATGGTACATATATGAGATGAAACACTATTCAGACTTTATAAAGAAGGAAATTCTGCATTAACAATATAAATGTACTTTGAGGCTATTATACTAAATCTATTAATCCAATCACAGACAAACAAATATTACATGATTAAAGAGCAGAATGGTGGCTGACAGGGACTGGGAGGAGGGGGAAACTTGATTCAATTCAATAAAATGTTAACAGGCACAAATTTTGTTAAGCAAGATAAATAAGCTCTAGAGATCTGCTGTCCAACATTAACATATAGTACACTTAAAAATCTGTTAGATGGGTAGATCTCTTGTTAAGTGGTCTTACTAGAATAATTTTTTTAGCCTAGTTAAAAAAAAAAAAACAATATATGGTCCATCACAGGGCACTCACAGTTAAGCAGCAATTATTAGTAGTAATGGTGATCATATTGGGATGTCAACAAAAGCTTTTTAAGTGAAAAATGTGAATTTCTTGTTCTTGAAATTATCAGTTTTGTTCTTGATATTTCCTTTAGGGTTTTCTTTTTTAAGGTACAACATTTAGCAGAAAGCTGTAACTGTAAACAAAACTTTGATTTTTCAGTTTTACTCTTTTAGCATTTAAGAAAGGGGTGTCAAAGAGTATGTATATATTGTAATGTCCTGTGGTCATAGCTACATGTGGTGTGACCAGTTAAATGAGCATAGCCTAAAATGTCAACAGCACCGGTTTGAGAAGTTATGAATATATTCCATAGGCTTTCCATCTAAAATGATGTGAGAGTTTTCTTGATTTGGGATGTAACTGGTGTTTTTATTGTATGATTCCATTTATATAAAATGCCCAGAATAGGTAAACCCATAGAGACAGAAAGTAAATCAGTGGTTCCCAGGGAATGGGGAGAAGGGGTGGGGAACAAAGGCACAGAGTTTCCTTTTGGGATAATGGAAATGTTTTGGAATCAGATAATGATAATAGTTGTACAACATTGTGAATATAATAAAACTCACAGAATTGTATATTTTTAAATGGTGAATTTTATGTTACATGAACTGTATTTCAATTTTAAAATTGCCCAAAAAATTATATGAAGTGCTTATTATAGGATATGGCCTTGAGTAAGCACTCCATAAATGTTAGGTCTGACTAATACAGATACTTTCAGCACAAGTATTATTATTTTCACTATAATAAAGTATCTGACTCCATTCTTGGTATTTGACTACCTGACAGCTGTTAAGTCAAATTTTCCCTTTTTCCCTCCTACCTGCATCTGGGCAAGTTGATAAGAAATCCCAGGTGTTTCTTCCTTTAGTACAAGCAGGAGATTCAAACCAGCTGAGTCCTTGGCCCATGTGTGGGAAAACTTACCCCTACTCCACCCGTTGACCACAATAGAAACCCAGGTCAGGTTCCTTCCCTTGGTCTCTAAAAGCATTTCAGACCTGCTCTGCCCCAGAAATCTCAATTATGCAAGGAATAAACCTTGTACATCCTCTTGGGAAGGAGGGGTGGGGACAGTTAACATCATCAGTCTCCACTTCCAAACCAAATTTGGGGTTAAGTGAGAGAGAGGTCTATCCTATCTTCGCAGCGTGATTACAACAACCATCATGGTGCTTATCACTCCGCCACAATGGGCAGGCACTTCCACAAGACAACAGTAGGTGGAGCTGAAGAAGAGCGCCCTCCTAACAAAAAGAACAGCCAATTGGCCACAGTCCCCACTACTCCCAATTTCCTTACTCCCAGCCTCCTTAGCTCATCTGCTGTACCTGCCCAGACTCTATAAGTGGGTAGGTTTGCAGTTCTGAGTCTAAGAGAAAGTCGTCTAGAGACAGGTGCATAGACTGGGATATGGCTTCCATTTCATTCTCAGAAAGTGGTTCCCTTCCTCTTGCCTTGGCTGGGTGAACAATTGGCCATACAGCCCATCTATGGAAAAAGACTACCTTCATAGAGAATGCCCTGGCTGTCCCGGTTCTGGAGAAATCCCAGCTTCCAGCACTGTGCCTGTGGGCAAAGTCTTGAGCAAGGTTGCTGCCCAGTTCCACTTCAGAGTCTAGGGCTTTGCCTGGAGGCTTTAAGGGCTTCTCCAAAAGATTGCAGGTTTGCTCCCGGACCCCTTTGGTTTCACATGGGAACTCAAAGTATCTTCAGATCCATAATTGTCACCGCTGAGAAGGCGGATGGTGGGAGTAAGGTGACAGAACGGGAGTATTTCACTTTCTTGGAAGACATTTCAGAACTGGCGTTCAGGTCTCACCTTAAGCATCATTAGGGTAATCAAACGGTATGGGACCCATCGTGTATGCAAAGGTTTTTAGCAGTAGGGACAGGATATGAAAGCTGCTTCTCTACTTTTGCCACAGCTTAGACACAAAGTGACATGTTTTATGAGCTCACAATTCACTGGACGAGATACTCCATCTTAAATGTCCCGTTCTGCCACTGGTGGGAACATCTTCTGGAGCGGCAGGCGCTGCGCATGCGCCCGCTTCGCAGAGGTAAGGGTGCGCCTGCACAAGGCAATACTCTCAAGACTTCTAATCTGCGCGTGTATATCATAGTAACAGTTATAGATCTAGCTATGTTTTGTAGCATTTAATGACTTTACACTGTCTATAGGGGCAAATATGAATGTCTTCATTTATCATTCTAGAACCTGCACAATTTAATCTTCCAGATTGTTCAGCTATCTGCTCTACAATCCTGAATACTCCTCTTGCATATTACTTTTGTGCTCTTCCTTCTCGTGTAATAGTTAATTCTCATCTTTTGAGATTTTCTTTCCTTATCCTATAAACACTTCTCTGATGTCTTCAGAAATATTAATTGCTGATTTCTCCATCCTCCCATGGCGTTTTATCTATAAAGCTTGTAAAATCTATAGCCTGGGAAACTCTATGGTTTCTTCATCTTTATACTTGCTTGAATTGGATCAGTTGATTTTAAATGGTCCTCTTTAATCCTTTTAAATGACTATAACCAAGCCAACAGATCCACACAATGTTTTCCTGTATTGAATTCCTTTATAAGCTATGCATATTGTGTATATACCACATTGTCATTCATTTGATTTTAGTTGTCTGGGGGTTAGTCCATTGCTGTGCAGCCTTCATACTTTACCTTAAATAGACAATCCTCAAAGGAGGAGATCACGCATATATCTCTTCTGCTCCCTTTGGGTCAGAAGTGTCCATCCTAGTGACTGTATATAATAATGAATAAGCACATATGTGAGCATGGGCAGCTTTCATTATTCAAATACTTTAGCTCTTTTTTCTTTTTCTTTTTCTTTTTTTTTTTTTTTAGGAAAGGTGCAGACAAGAATAAAGGCAAGTTGGCAGAGAGGACGAAGCAACATTTTTATTCATTGTATTTACTTGTTTCTCGTGGCTGTCTTCCCCCACTCCATATTTATTTATTCATCTTGGTTGTTCACCCCCATCACCCCCATTGCAAACTGGATCCCTGGGAGATAAGCAGACTGCACCTCAGAACACTGATTAAGTAGCTAAGTCATCAGGGGATGCCAAATACTTTAGATCTTAGTATTTCTTCTCTTCAATTTTGTCTCTAAGAATGAATGAACCCCAGTACTAAGGGTTTCTCACCTGACCAAGAATCTGCCTGAATTTATCTTTTGTCCTTAGACATCTAAGCATCCACAAGAAAAATGCTGCTTCTAAAGGTACCCTGGTGGCTCAGGTGTTAAGCAGAATGCTGTAGTGTAGATCATGTAAAGCTAAAAGAAGCCATGTGTGAGACTGGGACCAGAAGAAACAACCAAAAATAAATAAACAAATAAAAATGCTTTCTCCTCCTCTTCCTTCTTTTCTTAAAAAAGGGTTCTTTCCCCTCTCCCTTTCTTTCTTTAAAAAAATTGCTGCATCCTTTTAGAAGAAGGGGACTGAGGATCTCCTCAAAGTTAACCAAAGCTGACCAATAAACATACATATTTTTCCTTACAAAATCAATGTATTGATTATCAAAAAAAAAAATCAAAATACCTAAAAAATAGAACGGCAAATCTCTCCCTAATCCCCCAATATCTCAATATATTGCATACTGTATAAGGCATTCTATATACACTAAATCTTTCATATGTGTTAAATGTATACTTTTTCTAAAATTTACACCCATAAATCATTTATCAACCACTCTACTTAATAAGTAATAGAAATCTTCCTCTCTCTATGCTTCATCTTTTTCTTTTGACCAACTCAAATAAACCTTTTCCAAAAACTAGTTTTGACAAGAAGCAGAATGTGAGAACAAGTGTCCAAACATCAGGTCTTTCTTAAAAACAAGCTTTATTATTTAATAAGGAAGAGGATGCACTTCTGTGGTATCAGAGACAGTCCTCAAAAAGTGAAAAACTTCATACATGAACTTGAATTTAGTCCTAACCAATTTTATTTTACTGTTTCAATATATTTTGTTAGCCTAACTCATACTCTTACACCAGATTCTTAACAAGTAGGTATCTTGACAAGAAAATTTCCCTAAACTCCCAAAATAATAATGAAACGAGCATGTTAGATTTGATGGCAGACTTTACAAAAGCTATGAAATCTGCTCTTCACCACCAGTTGAACTTGGGTACATCTATTTGTGCAGTGTGCTAGACAAAATCATGCTTCTAAAAGCCAGAATCGGGCTATTCCCAGCATTCTCTTAAAAATCAAGCCAGCACAGAAGGCAGTATCATGCAACATGGGTGCCATCATTCAAGAACTTCTATATTATTCATTGACTGCACTTCTAAATTCAAAGCACAAGAAAATACATGTGATTCCATGGAAGTCTGTCCTAGATAAGGCAAAATCACACCAATGCAAAAATCTAATCCAAAGCCTGAGGTAGAGCTGTCATCCTCATAGAGAAAACATCCAGAAATCCACTGGAGAGAACGAAATGTGAAGTCCACCTGCTAAGCAACTTGTTGTTCCGGGATGCAAGGGCAACCTATAATAAAAAGGACATGTATTCAAAAATTCTCCCTTCCAATGGACATTACCCCAAAAGACGAAGACCTAGTACCAAGCTGTCAACTAAAGTAATTCTCTGCACTGTAAGAATCTGTCCATAGGAAGAGTAACAGTGTCTTGGACCCTCAAGCCACCTCCACAATATCACGCATGAGCCATAATTAACATTAGTGGAAACACAAAAGTGCCAAAAACTAAGATCCAGAGTAGAGTTACTCCATCAGCACCTAAGCTCTGCTCATTGAATCTCTGCCCCTGGACGTGTGCACTAAACTGCAGCAACTGCACCCACTCCAAGCCAAGAGGCGTAATTAGAGACAAGGTCAAAAAAAGAGAAGTAGGAAGAATGTATAGAAACTCAAGTGACCAATACAGTGTGTCTTCTGACTCCTGGAAAAGAATAGCAGTCAACAGACTGATGCTGCTTATGTAAAACCTGGAGGAGTTTTTTTTTTTAAGTGAGATTTCATGCAGCCCCACAGGTGAAGAGGGAAAGCCACCAATGGTGACAGTCTGTCTACATATGTACTTAGATGAGATTGGTCTGTGCATCATTAATTGGGCAGCTTTGAGCCCCACCACACATGTGACTACTGATGCCATCAGTGGCAGCATCTGCTAATACCAAGGACAAAAATAAATACTTCACCATGAAGTTTAGACACAGGCCAAGACAGGTCTCTCCTGAGTTGTGATTTCTCATAGGCTAAAGCTGATTGATGGTGATGATGCTCTGGTTAATGGACGGACCACTGTATTTCCCATCACACTTTCTGACTCCCTTGATTATTTGCAATCTTCATAAATTTATTCTTCCTGAAATCCCTCTCCACTTTCTGAGTTGCCTTAGCTAACCAATGGCTTCACTGAGCTGTCTTGTGCTCCCTGTCATTTCTCTACATGCAGCATGTAAGCTTTCACTGTTCAGCTACCTGAGCATTTCTCCTCCCGGCCCCCCGCACCCCGCCCCCACCACTCCACCCAGACTGCCAGTCTATCAAGATGAAAACAACACTATGACACTTGGAACAAACTTTTCCTGCCAGATGCACACAGTGGTTCTCTGTTGCACAATCCACACTTGTCCCTCATTCAGTAGAGATTCGACTTGCAGATAGGAGATCCAGACTGCAGATCAGAAGGGAGACTGACTTCTGCCCTTCATCTGGGCCAAAAGAATACTTATCTCCTTCTTTCCAACTTCTCAAGTTGCAGCTAGACCTGGGGAGATGTAAATATGTAAGTAAAACCCAAGACCATATTCACAGGTTACCCCTTTCAAAATGCCAGCACTTCTCAGTTGCCTTATCACAGACTGATTCAACTCCTTATTCATAAAAGGCCAATAGCAAGAAAAGGCAGCTAAGGGTGCTGGGAGGACTGCAGGAGTTACCACTATATACTGATCTTTTTGTTCTGACACATTGTGTGTGGGATTGGGCTGCACGCGGTTTCTATGTCTCTCTTTCTTGCAGCCCCAGGCTAACCTTAATCCGTAACTCTGCTCAAGAAGTCCTTTCTGGTACAGACACAACACAGGAAACTTCAACAATTGTTGCTGGTGTTTAATATTTATTGAACACCCACGACTGGACCAGCTCTCTACTGATGTATAGCTTTTGCATCTTATTAGAATTTTCTAGGGGGAACAACGCTTCATCTGAAAGCTAAAAGCTGTTTAGCTATCGTAAGGACAACAAGAATACACATTCCTCAAATATCTCTAAGTGTTCTTCTAACACAATGCAATTTTCAACTTCTTCCATGAAAATATTCATTAACATAATGTACACTCTGTGTCTGCATCTTTACGGCCCTCCTTGAAACATTCAACTAATCCCATTAGTAACTTAAACTGAAAAAAAAAAAAAAATGCCGCTATGTTAAAACATTGTAAAGATTTATTTCAAAAAATGTGGGCCATGTTTAGAAATAAGACTCAATTTCAACCTGCACAAAGCTTGTCCTTGTCTTAGCTGCCTGCCTTTCTGTGTCTCAGAAGCCAAATTTGGAGCTATGAATGGCGCATGTAGAGAGGCCAAGCCTACTTCCTTTGCTGAGATCATTCTGACAGAAAAGAGGCACATGGGTGTCAGGACCTTAACGTGCTTGACAAAGAGCTTGCCAGTCCATTTCCCTTGACCCAGAAATCTTCCATCCTATTCCCTGTATCTTCTCCAATGACCGCTAGAGATGGAGAACCCCAAACCTGTGTGCTTCCTACCAGCCTTTCTTCCCAGAACTAGACCCTACACACTGGCAAACCTCATGAAAAATGAGAAGTATTTTCAGCATACCTAGATAGATCTCTGTCGGCAAGCTTCTGCCTGCCCGCCGGACTGACATTAGCGATCCTCCGAACCATTGCTTTCATACATATAAAAAAATCTGGATGGGTAGTCACCAAAGCATTAATAATCATTATCTCTGGGTGGTAAGGAAACACATGATTTCAATTTTCTCCTTTACTATATTTTCCAAATGTTCTTCAGTGACATATATTACTTTTGTACTCAGGGAAAAAAAATGTTTTTATGTTTTGCTTAAAGTTACCAAAACATACCATTGCCCTTCCCCCAAGTTTCTGCTTCAGTAAATTCTCTTTTCTCTTTTCCAAATCTAGCCTGGTGACAAATAAAAAAAGGTTTCTCTCCACAAAGGAGGCCAAGAGCTAAAGAACAAATTCTAAGAGAAAACATTTTAAAGGTTTTTAAATCTTTTGTAATATAAAAAGCAAAGTTTTGAAACCATATCCTTTATAACATAGAAAATGGAATAAAAGTGAATTATTAAAGACATAAGGAATCAAGATTTTTATGACACCATGGAAATATCAAATAAAAATTTGAGTTAAAAATTATGAAATCATAAAATTAAATTAGAAGAGTGCATTGTCAAACGGAAGTGGAAAATGTAAATCAAAGCTACAAAGAGGGGAAGGCAGGGCATGGGAAATTATGACCCAGACACAGAACCAAACGACCTTCAGTTTTACTGACCTGTCTCTCAAGGGGTCTGGTTGCAAGAACTGGCTCTTGCTGTGTTGATGGGAGCTACCTCTTCATATCTGGAAAATGTGTTTCCTTTCTATAGGGACTCTTTATGTTGTGTGGTAGGTTTTGTCAGCCCTTTTCTCAGCTGTGTCCCCCAGTACCATAGTTTACTGTTGTCATTTGAATTTCTTTACTCTGAAATGTACAGGTTTCTGTCATCTGTTTACTCAAAAAAAATTTCTTTCTATAAAAAAAAAAAACTCTTGCTTCAAGTATAACTTACTAGCTTTAAAAATTAAAAAAGATAACCAAAAAAGCCAATGAGATACGACATCATACCTCTAAAGATAGATCCAATCAAGAAGACCGTTAATCAGTGCCCCCTGGTGGTATGGCAGTTTGGTCAGCCACCTCCTGCTGAGTGCAGTCCACATATAGCCCGAGGCTAGGAGTCCACATACATCCCAGGGCTAAGAAAAACAACCAAGATGAAGAACCAAATAAAACATATACAAATTCTTCCTTATTTCTGTTCCTGTCTGCCTGCCTATTCATCCTCATTCTGCCTGCACCTTTATTTATAAGACATTAATAACAAGTGTTGCCAAGAATTGGAACATTCAGCATGCCCTGGTGGAGTGGTGGTTTAGTCAACTGCCTCTGGTCAAAGCACAGTCCACTTATATCCCAATGACCTTGGTTCATGTCCTAGGCCAGGGAGAACAATCAAGATGTACAAATAAATAAAAATAAAGTACTTATTCCTTCTTTCTCCTCCAACCTGCCTGCCTACTTGCCTTCATTCCTGCCTGTAACTTTCTTTTTTTTTTTTTTAAAAAAAAAAAAAAAAAAAAAAAAGCAAGCACTGAAACACTCATACATTGCTGGTAGAAATGTAAAATAGTATAGCCAGTTTGGTAGCATCTCAAAAAGTTAGACATAGTTAACATATGAGACCGAGTAATTTCACTTTTAGGTATATATGCTAAAGTGAGAACATATGTGCAAACCCCTATGGAAAACAGTTTGGATATTTCTCAAAAAGTTGAATATGGAAATCCCATATGATCCCACCATTCCACTTATGGGTATTTACCCAAAAGATACAAAAACATTCATTTACAAAGATTTTTACACCCCCATGTTTATTGTAGCCCTATTCACAATAGCTAAGAACTGGAAAACTACCAAAGTACCCAATATCAGAGGAATGGATAAAGAAGATGTAGTATATATACAATAATGGAATACTGTTAAACAGCCTTAGAAGAGATGAAATTCAGTCACTTAAATCAACATGGGTGGAACTAGAGAGAATTACACTAAGTGAAATAAGTCAAAAGAAGAAAGATAGATAGCAGAGGAGCTCACTCATAGGTGAAACGTGAATAGACAAAATAAAGGAACAGATGAAGCAAAACTAACACTTGAACACTTGCAACATAGCTGAGATGACCAATAGGGAATGGGACAGGGGGTTGCAAGGGAGTGGTGGCAGAGCCTACTGGAAAATGATGAAGAACACTTGGTGATTTGGTTCAATAACAGAAAAACAGGCAGTCTAAGCGGTATGTGTTGACATATATCTGAGGAATGGGGAACCTATACATATGAGGTTATTTTAATGTGTAGAATAAGTTACTACAGTTAAAAAACAAAAACAACAACAACAAAAACACACAAGAATAAATTAGTCTGGAACAATTTTCTAAGATTTATAAGATTGTGTAAAAAAGAAATAGGCTAACTTGAAGAAAATAAAAGTGACAGAAATTTATTTTTCAGTATCACTTGAAATAGCTCTTCAATCTATACTTTACTTTAAAAACATGTAAAAGAGAAAAAATTAAAATTCTGCCTTTCCACTATAAATAAGGTTTCAAACTAATCAATAACATCACTTAAAATACCAGAGATTTGTATATATTTTATGCATTCAATTATATATGCATATATATGTATATATATTATATGTAATATTGTATAGTATGTGTATAATTAAAGACTAGACAAAAGTGAGGGAACAAGTCATGTACATATCTAAAGTAAAAACTTTTCAAGAAGGAGGAACTAATGCAAATTTTGTGAGACAGGAGCAAGTTCAGAGCCCTGTAAATTTGAGGGAAATGAAGGAGAATTATAGATAAGGAGGTCAAAGAGGCTGTGGGAAAAATGACTCTGAGCCCTTCTTTGGGCTCATTGAATCTCCAGAAATCAAGGGCCATTTTGTCTCTATTAATGTATGTAATTACCTCCCGTCTTGCCCTTGATCACCTTTATCTTATAGTCTAAGATGACAAACCTGAGTGGATGGTATAGGTCCATATGAAATCCCAAACAGACATTGCTAATTGACTCTAGCCTTAGAATCTTTTTTGGTTCTCATTAAATCAAATTTGCCTCTATGTCATTCCTGTCCTGTTATCTTAACAAGATTGGTCCTAATTGAGCCAGGAATTCTATGTTTAGAAAATACTCTATAACTTAATAGCATCATTGATTCTTTTGACCTCTTAGAGTCCTTCACTTCCTCCCCATCAAAGTGGGTCTCCCAGAAAGCTAAGACTGAAAGATGGCTTAAATCCAAGCTCTTTATTAGAGAGTGATTCAAGGGTTAATAGTGAAAGATAAAGGGAAGAGAAAAAGGAAAGGAGAACTAACACAAAGATGCATTATTGATCTGGCCACCTTTATTATCACTGATTGCTCAATCCTACAGAGTAACCTGAATTTTTTTCTCAGGACTGCTTATCAGGGGGAAAAAGGGAACGTATTTATCCAGAGGCTCATTGACAAGATCAGGTCAGTCATTCTATGGAATGATCCACCTTCTGGCTTTGTCTGGTGGTTTCCCTGTGGCGTAGTTCTTCTACTTCTGCTTTTGGCTAGAATTCATTGTGAGTGATCTTATATTCCTTGAATTCCATTACAACAGGACATATCTACTGTCAGTTGACCCACAATGACGACACAAAGATGCACCACTGGATTTGGGTGAAGACAGCATTATCCTTCCTTTATGCTATTGTAGTTTCCCCCTTAAATTAGAAAGTCATCTGAGTTCTTTGGCACTATCTAAGTGTCAATTCCCCATCAATCATTCACCTAATGGCTTTAGTATCAATTGGTACTCAGTTGTATACAAGTCATCCTGCACACACTATGAATATCTTTTAGTGTTTGAATAAATGTCAGAGGTAACTAGAAATGGATTTCTCATCTTTTTCTCTCTCCATTTCCTACTCCAGGACCTGTAACATAGATGGTAAAATCTTCTGAAGACTGAGATTGTTTATATAAGACAGATATTCCCACATAGCTGTATATCTGGAGAGTGCTTAGGCACCTTTCATCCTATCCTCATGTAAGTTTTCACTCTTGAGTTGCTGAAACTGTCTATTTTAGTGCTGGTGACTCAGGAGGCTGAGACAGCTGGGATGTGAACCGGGTTTGTGACTGGGAGCTAGGCGGGGAAAAACAAAATAAACAACTAACAAATAAAAATGCTTCTTCCTTCCTTTCTTCTTCTCCTAAAAAAAAAAGGAAAAAATGTAAAGCTGAACAATTTTTTTCTTGGGTAATGTTTTATGAAGCAACCACCTTTTTCATTTGTTTAGCTAGTTTATCTCAGAATTAGGTAGATCTGGTTGTTTCCAAGGTCAGAAAGGAAGAGTAACCTGTATTATTAAAAGGGCCCTGACAATTTAAGGGATTCAAAATGTCTTGAATCCACAGGTCTCTTGAAGGCAGGTCCTCAACAGACAGCTGCCCCCTCCTCCATTATTGCCAGTCTCAGGAAATGATTCCACCACCTCCTGGCTTACTCATACCATAAGCACAAAAATCACCTTTATCTTCTTCTTTTCCCTCATTGCTGACATCCAGTCAGTCAACAGCACCAACTGATTCAATTTATTAATCAGTTTTTGAATCTATCCTTCTCTTCAACTGAGAGCCAACCCCGATAGAGTTCTGCTGCAGGGATAGCATCCCTTTAAAAGGTAATTCTCTCACCAGTGTTAATGACTTCCACACCTATCTCCACTGTCCAGGTAGAGCCTATTTCTAAATTAAAAAGGGCTCCTGCCCTCCCCTGCTTAAATTACTTCCATATAGTTCCTCCGGAAAAACGATAAACCCAAAGTTTTTACAAAGAGTTAAAAAGTTGCACCATCAGCTACCATCTCCTTAATTATCATCCTTCAGAGACTGTGTTTTGGTCATTGCCCAACTTGTTTTGAGATATTTTTTTCAAACAATTCTTCTCTTGTCTCTTGGGCTTTACAAATACTCTTCCACCATTTTCCGTAAACACCACCTTCTAGGGGCTAACCCTTCTTCAAATGTAAGATTTTAGCTAAATATCATTTCATTAGGAAAACTTTCTCTGATGATCTTCATCGTGCTTCATTGTACATACTAATTCGATATCTGCTTGCTTTATTATCCCCAGATCTCTGAGAAAGCAACAACTAATTGTGTCTTGTTTGCGTCTCTGTTCCCATCACAGAGTCTGGAGACTATCACAGATATTTAATATTTATTTATCGAATTGTGTTGAAAACTAAGCCACAGAAAGACTATACTATGTTGTGTATGCTTCAACTTCTAGATTCCATGAATAACCTTTGAGAAACATCATCTGTAAATGTATTTTCTTTAGAATGCAATAATAAGAAGAGAGTTGTTTCTTTTGCTCATTACTCCTTGGGAGACCTAAAGTGCAATTTCTTCTTAAATGCTTAGCTATAAAGTTCTCCTCGTTCAACTTTGTCCTAAGTTTCATGGATGTATCTAGAAAATGGTGATAATACCCATCTGGATAGGTATTTAAGAAAATAGATAGCAAGCCCTGCTGGCCCAGATATTAAACCCACACCTAGGGAGCAGTCCACCTATAGCCCAAGGACCAGAGTTTATGTCCCCGGGCTGGGATAACAACAAACATGAATAATTTTTTTCAAAATGCTTCTTCCTCTTCTTGTTTCCTTCCTGCTTGCTGCCTGCTGGTCTGCCTGCCTTCCTCTAAGGAAAGAAAAGAAAATAGAAATGATGTATTTCATGTACCCAGCTAGGAATAGGTGCTTATACACAGCAGTTATTAATAAAGTACAAAATAATAGATGAATGTATATATGGTGCATGTGTGTGTGTCTGTGTATAGAGCACTCACTCAATTAGTACAATTATATTGACACAGGTTAATTTTGTAAGATACTTTAATGTAAGAAATTTTTTCTAAAGAAAGAGAAAGACAGGGAGAGAGGGAAGGAAGGAAAGAGAGAGGGCGGGAGGGAGAGAGGAAGGAAGGAAGGAAGGAAGGAACGAAGGAAGGAACGAAGGAAATTATTCCAAAAAGGACACTGACTCAGGTCTGAAAATTTCTTGAAATTTCTTGTTGGGATAATTATATAATAATTAACCCACCCAGCAACTTGATTTTTCAAAATTAAGCATCTTTATGTGAGATCCTACCCTAGACAATTCAGGCATAGATTTAAAAATATCTATGATCTATTAAAATGAATGCAAAATTGTGTGTGGGTGTATATGTGTTTGTGTCTGTGCACTGTTCTGGGCAGATAGTCCATATCTTTCAATAAAGTCTCAGAAGAACTGTGAATTAGAAAAAGTTAAGAATCACTGTCTAAAGGTTTTTTCAGAAAACTTAGTGCTCTGACAAAAATGAAGACTTTGATAGTGTGAGAGCTGTTTCATCTGGCTTGCCAAAGCAATGTTTTCTGCTAAAGCAAAGATGAGAAGTCTTGGGGCCAAAATGATCTCAACTAAATGGTTCTGCGCTATGTTTCCATCTGCCCAGCATGTGAGCCTCTAACACATGGTTCTTGTTGATGATTTTCATATCCTTATTTGCAAGGAAATCACAGAGACCAGTTCAGAATACATTTTTATAATGTATTACAAAATCAAATAAATGATCTTCATATATATACTAACAATTTTATATCACTAAAGATTAACTATTTATGGGAAATTTAGGACACATAAACTGAGATGTCTCTATGTGATTCACCTACTAGTTTTCATAATATATATATTCTTATTTTAGTCCAAAAAATAACAAGGCTTGCCATGTGTTGAAATAATTTATTTCAACACTTAACGCATCATCTGTCCCGTATTTCCACATGTTGTGTCATCACCATTTGACCTCAACCCATTGTTAAATATTTAATAGTACTGTTGTGTAAACAACACAAAGTATAGTTTACTTTTGAACGTAGCATTTACATCAAAAAAATTCAGCCAATACATGATGTAAAAGGTACAATTTTAGGTTATAGTATGCATGCCTTCAGTGGATGGAAAATGAGATACAAGAAGAAAGGAAACCACAGGGGTGATGAATGAATCAGGGTAAGCAATAGCAAATAAAAAGATGCCATAATTGTCCAATAAAGAATAAAGGCAGAAAGTGACTTTCAGTCAGCGTTGGCATAATGGGAACTGCATTTTTCCATCTCTCAAAACTTAAGTGCAGTGATAGATTGTTTTGAATGGAAATATATTCATATGAAAATTATGAATTAAGAGTCAACAATGTATTAACCAATGGAGGATAACTTTTAATATTCACTAAATATAAATTTTGTGGTAACAGAAATATGTCATTTAAAGGAATGACTATGGCCTAACAGAAACATTGAAGGAACGCATGCAAGAGTTTTTGATGAGTTAGCACACCACTTCCAGAGTGTGTGCTCAATACTTACTTTTTGAGTGACAAAGAGAGACAAAGGAAGTGTGAAGACAAGTGTAAGTCTGCACCAGGAAATCTTTATAACCCATTGAGTTACTGTGAGATAAAGAGCTGAAAACTGCATACGTTATCCTTCTTTCACATGATTTTTAATCATGGTCAAAATGCAAAATGGGTCTACAAATCAGTTGAAAGAAATTAAAGAAAACCTAAGTAATAGAAAGACATACTATGTTCATGGTTTTAAAGACTCAATATTGTTAAAAATTTAATTCTTCCCCAAACTGATCAATCCCATTTCTAATCCTATCAAGCTTTTTATAAAGAATTCAGCAAGTGGATTCTAAAATAGATGTGTAAATGCAACTAGCATATCCAGAGATACCTTGAAAAACAACAAAATTACAGTGTTTGACCTTATTACTTACTACAAAGCCACAGCAATCAAGACAATGTGGTACTGGCATAGATTAACAAATAGATGAATGGAATAGAAGAGAGAACCCAGAAATAGTAACGTATAAGGCCATTTGATGTTTTACAAAGGTGAAAAGACAAAATGCAAACTGGATTTGAAATAAATTCCACTTTGAGGAAGGATGACTAAAAAGCTGTAGAACGCTGTAATAAGATGTCTAAAGTCATGTTTAACTCTCTTGTGGACTTTGGACCTACCATAAACATGTTTCACCTTTTGGACAAATTAGCTATCAGACATAAGACAAGATTCATGTCAAACGAAAAAAATATAGATCACAATATAATGGAAGATCAAACAGCCATGTTATCAGCTACTGATTGCAATTTTGAATAGTCAAGCACTTAGAAAAAAACTAATTGTTAAAACTGCAGATCTCTGTTCTCTTTGAAAGTTATACTAATGCAGAAGCCAAAACATAACTATAGCATATCTGAGAACTCACTTTCTATCAATGAATAACCCAGGAAGGTGGCTCTTATTTTGATTGATACCTGGTTTCAGTCAAAGAGTAAGGTAACAAGAGCACATACTGATTTGCAATCCTCACACTTTCCATGGAATAAAAAGTATAAATGCAATCAATGTTAAATGTTCTAAAGATCACACACTGATAGAGATATCAAAGTTAATCATTTGTACTGTCAAAATGACCCAAAATATAGTAAATATTTTTTTTAAAGACAGGCACAGGCAGGAATTAAGGCAAGTAGGCAGGTAGGTAGGAAGAGAAAGGAGGAAGAAGCACTTTATTTTATTTGTATTTAGTTGTTTGCATTGGTTGTTCCTCCCAGGACCCAGAATGTGAACCCAGGTCCTTGGGACATATGTGGTCTGTGGTAAGCCTAACCATTGTTCCACAAGGGCAGGCATAGTAAACTATTTAGAAGTCTCTATTAATCCAATAGAAATTATTTGGAGGTTTCTATTAATATTTCTGAGCTATAATATAAATTCTTTACTAAGAATTATTTTAATGACTTAATTATGTTAGACTTGAATATGCTGATAATGGCCATTTTAAGTGACCGTGACACATCTCAGATGACTTCTGGAAGCCCAAAATGTTTTTAAAATTGAAGGAGAAATAAAGCAATATGAACGTTACACCAAACGACAAGTAGCATCAAAAAGAAAAAGCAATCTTTGATCAACATTGAAATCAACACTGGAAAGAGAAAAAGCTCAGTCAATTGTTTTCTCGGCACTGTATAAAAATGGTATACATTCTAATGACTTTTTAAAAAGTGAATCAACTGGTAGTTTGGACATCTTGGATAAATATTGCTTTTATGTACTCACATTTCTTAACTTTTTTGGTTCTGCAATAATTCAGCCAATACAGAGCTGTCACCCCAACCCCACGTCAAACCCTCATTCTAGCCTATGAAGTTGCACAATTCCAAAGACTGACACATAAAGTCACTGTTTGTACCTAGAAGAACAAAATTCGATGTTAAAATCATTTCAACCCATTTCTTAAATACCTGAATTCTGTTATTTAATCAAGATTGATTATTTTCATTTGAAATGTTAATATTCGTTCATTAATACACCCAATGGCAAAAATGTTTGACGCTTCATTCTAAGGCAAATAAATAAAAGCTGCTCAGTTCATGATTTTCAGATTTTTCATACATAACCTCATCCCACCCCTTCTATATTATCTTTTTAGGGAGTGAAATTTAACCAGGTCAGTCCTAGTCTCAAAGAGCAACTTCATATGATTTCAAATAGGTTTTTGAGAACAAGATGGAATCATTTGCTAAATTCTAATATTTTAAATTTATAAACTTCAGAAGGAAGATAGCTTTTGAAGCTAAAAAAAAAAAAAAAAAAAAAAAAAATCAGAGAACAGCCGTCTTTTTGTGTGCTGCCCAGAAAGTCAGTTACAAAGTGGTCCTATTGTGTTTCTCATAATTTACATTTACTTTTTTGGCAGGGCAGAAAGGAAAAAAATAAGAAGGCAAACTTGGAGGCATCCAGCAAAAATGAAAGAAGGCATTTTTATTTTAAAATGTCCCCATGACATTTAGACATCTACAAACCCAATATTTAACATTTATGGGAGATAAAACAGTAAAAGAAATAGCAGCTGTTTTACTGTGATGTCACTAAACAGGTGTGATGCCATTTCATACCAGAGAAATTGACTGGCTCTCTTGCTGATGCCCATATAGAACCTGTATCGACCTGTGTCTCGTGTCCTCAGATTGGACAGAAAATAATCCAGGCCAACAAGTGTCCTGATGACGGATCTGTGCGGATTCAGAGCAGACATTCTCCCAAACAGATCAATACTATCCAAGGTGCAGCTGAAAAACAGGATGAGCTTGTATCATTAAACAAACACCAAGCTGCTTATTCACAAGGGCAAAAGGAACACCGTACTTGTGTTTTCCACACTGTTTGCCAGTGACCTCAACCCTGACCCACCGGGCCGCCCTCTCTAGGGCAAGAAATAATACTGTATCCTGTCGGCCTCTGAGACTGGGGCATTCCTATGAGTGGTGACATTTTTTACAATGAGAGTTACTGCCTGCTTTGGCCTCACCTAGGTGATTACATGATGCCAAAGCAACTAGTCAATGTAGTTGACTTAGTCAAGTGACTGGTCTGAGTATTTGGATGATGTAGACAAAAAATAAAATAGGAACAAAAATTTTATTTATCCATCATACTGGAATTGTGTGAGCACAGCTTGGTTTAATTTATTTAGAAAGTTTTTATGATACCAGTGGTTTCTAGATCCATAAACTGAAATAATTGTCTGGCAAAGCCAAATGCTTTGGCTAAACATCCAGGTAAATATTTGTATTTTCAATTAAATATTGCCACTATTCTAATTTTTATTTAGTTACATAGTTTCTCCCCTCCCCTCAGAAATAATGTTGTATATTATTGTGTGGACTTTTTATATCAACATATAATATGTACCCATAGAAATAAGATTTAAATCTTACAAGAACACACATATCACATCATTATTTTCATTGCTATAAGGGTATAACATATGGGGAAATGATGGTCTTTAATACAATCTTCTCAAAAGTATCGAGAAAATAAATCATCGATTAAAACGTGACCCTACACTCTTCGAGGCAAAATGACGTCTTATATGACCAGGAAGAAATAAATTTGAAGGTTTTGCATAGTCCTAGGATGAAAGATCTAAAAAAGATCCCAGTTTTCAGAAGCTACAGCAGATTCAGGAGATAAATGTATTTAAGCAGAGAGCAAATATGAAATCATATAATTATCTTTGGGTCTTAACATTTTTAAAGGCGATTGGTAGCACTGGGAAAAGGTTCAACCCCATCTACCAGCAAATTCCTTCATGTATACAGAATATTCAACTCATCTTCCTAATCTAGGCTCACGGTTTGATAAATCTAGTTAAAACAGACGTTGTCCCTTTTGCTGTTATTAAAAAACAAATGTGTGCTTCCCCCACTCCCCCCAAAAATCAAGTAATAATGATTGTTAGCTTTCCCCTTTCCTTTAGCTAAATTTTCCCTAGCGGAAAAAATGACTTGAAGGGGAGAAAACAAACTTTCCCTCCAGCACATTACTGTATAAGCATTATATCCATCTTCCTGAATAAAGAAGAAATAAATTCAGCTTTGGAACTGTGCCATTGAGTGGCGGCTCCTGCAAAGGGGGACAGTTTGCTATTAATTGTTAATGTCGTCTGCCATTAGAGGGCACTAAACAACTCTACATTAATGCTGCATTGGAGGGAAGAGAGAAAGGAGAGAAAGACAGACGGGAAAAGAAGGGGGTGGGGGAGAAGAGAGGGGAGAGTATGGTAGAGTCGGGTAAGAGGAAGGGAAAGAGAAGAGGTGGGCGGATGGGAGGGGAAGAAAGAAAGAATGAATATGGAAAGATTAAGGAGGTGGAGCACCCAGAGCCGTCTGAAGTGAGCAAAAAGCCAGCTCCCTTCGTCTCTACCCCCCAGCCCCCCCACACACACTACAGGGCCGCCCGCGCCCCTCCCCTCGCGTCCTTACTACGGTAATTATAAAGCGAAAAGCTGCGACGAGGTCACCCGTTTTTACCAGGCTGCTGCACCGATTGCGCGCGGTGCAGGTGCGGCGGCCGCGGGGCTTTGTGATTCATGCCCACTTTCAAAGGGGGGCTTGGGCCCGTCTGAGAGGCACCCAAACAACTGTCTTCTAATATTAGCACGGCTGTATTTCGGGATCTATTATAGTCTGTCCAGACAGATCCCATTGTAATGGGATCTTTTATTAAAAGATTAGCACTATCTCCTGCAGTTGGTGGAAAAAAATCTGTTATCACTGAGTTATTTGCAGTTGTGGAGGGGGGAAGATTGGTGGGTGATGGGGGTAGGAGGGCGAGAGGAGGATGGGGGGCGGACTGGCGGGGGGCTCTTTGACGCGAGGGGGGCGAAGAGGGGCGGAATTGAAATCCGTAGAACAAATCCCAGTGACCTGCGAATGTCCAAGAATTTTGTCTGCATACTTCGCTGTCTGTTGCCCTTCGCACTCCAGAAGCGAAAAGAATAGAAATTTAAAAGGCAGCTTTGGAATAAACAATATAGCATTTTCCGTGAAGTAATCGTTTTATATAAAAGGAAATATCGCCTCCTCAGTTTCATTCAGCGGTGCCAAAAATGTTATAAATGAGAGACCCGCCAACTTTCAGCGAAGAATGCCAGGCACTGTGCTTAATAAACTGAGGCTACAGAAGTTCATTATCGATGTTGCAATCTTTTTTATTCCGCGAACCGACCGCGTGTGTGTGTGTGTGTGTGTGTGTGTGTGTGTGTGTGGAGA
>RJWH01005825.1:0-67607 GCA_004363575.1 Solenodon paradoxus
CTATGGAGGACAGTTGAAGCATGGCAGTAGACGAGGTTACCCAGGGAGTGGGTGTTGGATGACAAGAGCCTGGAGAGGAACTTTTGTGTAAGGAGGCTTCTGAAAAGGGGATTCTTTGCTGTGTCTCCAGGGCCAAGTGGACGGGATACTGGGGAGAGAAGGATACTTGCAGTGAAGGGCAGGGTAGGGCAGAGGAGAGGAGAACTGTGGTCCAGAAGCCAGGGAAATAGTGTACCTGGGATGTGGGGAGCAGTCCCCCAGGATGTCAAGATCACAGAGAGAGCAGGTAGAATAAGGCCCAAGGAGGCCAGTGGTAAAGGTTTAGCTACATGAAGCCCTGGGCTACTCATGAGAGCAGTTTTCAAGGTGAAGGGGCTTGAGAGTGGGAAGAAATAAAGGGAATTCAGGGGGACCATTCTTTTCTGAATGTAGACTGAAAAGAGGAACGGAGAGGCATGCCTGCAGGAGGATATGGGGTCCAGGGAGGCCTGGTTTCTGTTTCTGTCTTTCTTACTTTTGTAAGTAGGAAGAAAGACAGGCAGGCAGCAGGCAGGAAGGAAGAGAGAGGAAGAAGTAGCAGTTTATTTATTTAGTTGTTTCCCCGGCCTTGGGCCGTGAACCTGGGTCTTTGGACTTTATGTAGACTGCTCCCCTGGCATGGGCTCAGCACTCGAGCCACCAGGGTGCACTTATTTATGATTTTATATTTTAAGATTGTAGAAACTTGGCCTTACTTAACTGTTGATGGGAAGAACCTTGCAGTTTGCAGATATAAGATTGCTGGAGAAGATCGCATCTGAGAAAGCAGAAGGAAACCGTGTCAGGACAGAGCCCAGGGAGAGGCGTTGGCCTCAGGTGGGAGGAGGGCCTCTTTGTCATCAGTGGGAGAAATTGTAGGTGCCGAGACACGTACATTTATAAGTTTTACAGCGGGGGAAGTGGGTGGAGTTCTCTCCTGGTGCCTTATATTTCTGTGATGTAGGAGGTGTTTCTGCAGAGACTGGGGTAGGGAGGAAGAGGCCAGGTTGAGAGGATTTGCAGAAGTCGCTGTGAGAACAGGAGGGAGCACAGAGTGGGGAAGCAAAAGAATGAGGAATGAAAGGGAGCAGTGAATGTGACAGATGGCAGGGTCTGTGGAGGAGGATACAGGAGGAAAGACCAGGTGTTAGTGGCCTGACAGTCCCTATGTAGTCAAAGATCATATTGGTGGGGAGGGTTTGAATGCGGTGCTGGAATGGTGTGGGGGAAGCCTGGGCTCGCAGCAGGGGATGACCTGGTAGGTTATCTCATATGTGTGGGAGGGTCACAAGGCCCAGGGTAAAGCATGGGAGTGGTGCTGGAATGGGAAGGAGAAGGTCATTGTATGGGAGGTGGCAAAGGTCACTTAAGATGAGGGCCACATGCACAATTAAAAATTTTTTGGGCATACCCTGGTGGCTTAGTGGATAAATTTGTGACCTCTGGATGGCATTGTTCACTTACATCCTGAGGACTTGGGTTCATGACCAGGGCTGGGGAAAATAACCAAGGTGAACAACTAAATAAAATAAATGGATGCTTCTCCTCCTCTCTCTGCCTGCCTGCCTACTCATTCCCATCTGTACCTTTCCTTTAACATTTTTTTTTTCTGGTATTGCACATAATAAAGGAAAAAAGAAATAGGCAAAATTAATTTAAATATTCAACCCAATAGTCACCAAATATTATTTCAGCATGTAATCAAGATAAAAACTACTAAATGGAGACTTTTCTGTTCTTTCATTTATGCAAAGTCCTCTGCCTTCCATGTGTCTTCTTTCTCTACTCTCTGAGAGATTTCTGTCTAGTTTTCTTCTTTAAGGAAAGATATAGGCAGGAATGAAGGTAGAGCAGGCAGGAGGAGAGAGGAGGAAGAAGTTACTTATTGTAGTCAGTTGTTGACCATTCGTTGTTTCCCTCTCTCCAGGTCTTGGACTGGGAACCTTGGTGTGTAGATGAACTGTGCCTGCTTTAAACCGCTGGGCCACTGGGGCATGCCTCTTGTCTTGTTCTCTTCTAGGCACTAGTTTCTGTCTTAGCTCCACCCATCCATGTGCTAGGAAAGAGACATTTTGTTTTGTGGTCCATGGCTGTTCATCTTGAAGGGAAGGGAACTAGAAAGCTGCCCCGAGCTCTGCTGGGCAGGCAGCGGGCTTCTCAGTGGCGAGCCTCACTGCCAGCATATCCGAGGGGTTGTTTTCAGGGGGACTCCTGGGGTCATCATTTTGGGAACTTTTTCCTTTTGGGCTGCTCAGAGGTTACAGAAAACAATCTTTCAAACTTCCTTCTGGAGGGTGTATTTCTGGAGCCAGAGTGCTGCTCTCTGGGTGGGAAAAGAGGATGGAGGTCTTAACATTCTGTGTGTAAATTGTCACTTGGTGCTCCTGCCCTTGGTACAATGAAGATGCTTCTCCTTCAACTGGGCCTGGAGTCCCTGGTCCAAGGACCCACTGTCTGTCTCTGTGCTGCTTTCTCCACCTTCAGTCTCACATTGGGGTGAGGCAGCCTGAGTAGGGGAGGGACATGTGAGAGCTGCTTTCTAAACTTCCAACTGCTCCTCCTGTTTCAGGCCCACTTTCACCCCCTTTCTGAGGTGCTCAGCACCACTAGCCCTAGGCCTTTGGGGAGGTTTAACCATCTGCGAAGCCAGCTTGGGATTCATTCTGCTCCTTATCCATCTGCTTTCCACTTCCAAATTGCTCTGTTGTTGTCCCGTTGTGCTAGACTTTTGCCTTGAAGATAACTTCCCGTGCTGTTGTTTTAGTGGCTTAGGGAGGGAGAGCCAGAGTCAGCGTGTCCAGCCAGGCTTCTCTTCCTGAAAGTTCGGCTTCATTTCTTACCTCTGAATGTCTCAGTGCTTCCCAGGCCATCCCCTTGGCCACGGTTGGTTAAGGTTCATGCCCTTGAGTCCCTTCAGTGATTTGCTCTTTTTTGTCCACAAGGTCCCTGTTGATTCTCTTTGTGGAGATTGACTACTGGGAGCGACTGCTGTTCGAGACACCGCATTACGTGGCAAGCGTAGCTGAACGCTCCGAGGACCTGCGTGTTCTTCGTGAAAATTTGCTGCTGGTTGCTCGAGACTACAACAGGTGGGCCCCATCCTCGCTGCTAATGTTTTTTATTTATTAAATCTTTTGTTTCCAATGCTGCAGTCATTTTTGAATATTGACATTGTATCTCTCAATCTGTATTTCACAGCACACCCTACATCAGAGTTTCTTAATTTATTTTTAAAGGAAAGGTGCAGGCAGGAATGAAGGCAAGCAAAGACAGGCAGGAAGAGAGAAGAGGAGGAAGCACTTTGTTTATTTTATTTAGTTGTTCATGTGGGTTGTTTCCTTCCCTGCCCCAGGTCACGAACCTGGGTCTTTGGGATGTAGGTGGACTGTGCTGACCCGAGGCGGCAGACTTTTTCACTAGGCCACCAGGGCTGGCCTTTATATGCTACTTTATGCATCCTAGTCATCTTCTCTGTCCCCTGGGGTTGTCCCTTTCCTACAGTCCCCGTTTCCATCTTTAAAAAAAATAAAGTTTGTCCATATGGACTGTGGTTATTCTGTCTCTTACAGTTTTGTCTTTCAGGGTAGAGAGCAAAGACAACAAGGTCCCCTTCCATCCCATAGGGTGCTTGGACCACATGTAATGTAGATCTGAGTCACTTCTCTAGGAATGAAACCGAGTGGCATGACAAATATGAGCAGAGAGCATCTGGTTCATTGACCCAAGGCCATCATGACACCCATTCTCTTACCGCCTACAATACTCAACTTTGAAGAGAGACTTTGTTCTTTTTGGCGACCTTTCTCAGCCCAGTTAAAATCCAAGGGGTAGAACAGGTCATCTTGTTTAGATGTCTAGACTTTCACTGTATGACAGCCACTGGGTACATGTGATTAATTCAATTGTAATGAATTGGTTGACATTAATTAAATTAAAACATGTCAACGACTCATTTGCACGAGCCACATTTCAAGTGCCTCAGAGCCACATGTGGGTGTCAGATTGGATAGAACAAAATTATAGAATACGTCTATCATCACAGAACATTTTATTGGAAAGCTCTATTCTTGAATCATGAACTTCCAGATTTCTCCACCACATTTTCTGGTGGAGAGGAGAGGCCTACAGAATTTGCCCCCATAGCTGCTAGACTTCTCTCATACACAGGATTATTGCCATGCTGTCTCCTGATGAGCAGGCCCTATTCAAAGAACGTATCAGATTCCTGGATAAGAAGATCCACCCTGGACTCAAGAAACTGCATTGGGCCTTAAAGGGAGCCAGTACTTTCTTCATCACAGAGTGCCGCATACATGCCAGCAAGGTGGGCTCCCAGTAATTAACACCTGAGTCCTGCATAGAATGGTGGAGAGACCAGGAAATAGTGAGAAAGACATTGAATGTGTTTGGGGAAGACCTTTTTCTTTTAATGTCAACTACTCTAAATGGTAGGAAGATAGATTAATGGGGGGGGGGGTGTCTCTCTCCAAGCTGACACTCCCCCATGGGTGGGATCTGACTCCAGGTACAGACGATAGTGAATGAGTTCAAGGCATCGACTCTGACCATTGGCTGGCGAGCCCAGGAGATATCAGAGACGCTGCTGGTGCATATTAGTGGCAAACGGGTATACAGGGACCTGGAATTTGAGGACTATCAGAGAGAGCATCGGGCAGCTGTGCAACAGAAATTGGTGGGCCTGTACCAGGATGTGGTGGCCATCATGACCAACTCCTATGAAGTCTTCAAGAACGATGGCCCTGAGGTAGGGGTCCTGTGGCCAGGGCTTTGTGGTTGGACATGTCTCCACCTCCCCAGTCCCATCAGACCACTCTCTTCATCTTTCCCTTTTCCCCCATTATATGCTTCTCAAACATTTTGCCTCTAGTCTTGGATTCTCTCAACCTTTAATCTTTCAAACCTTCTCCCTCCAGAAATTGTTCTATTTTTCTATGCAACCAGCTTGCTCCCTTCTCCATTGACTGGTTCTCTCTTCCCAGTGGTTTTCCCTGAAGGATTCTCTCTTTCCTGCTCTCTTTCTCCAGATCCAGCAGCAGTGGATGCTATATACCATTCGGTTGGACTGCATGATGGAGGATGCCCTGCGCCTGAATGTGAAGTGGTCCCTGCTTGAACTGTCCAAGGCTATCAATGGGGATGGAAGGACCACCCCAAATCCTCTCTTCCGAGTCCTTGTCATTTTGCAAAATGACGCTCAGGGAGGTATGGCACAGGTGGGTGACCTTTTTGCCCCCAACACCTCCAAACTGTCACACTTTATTTGCTAGTTTTCCTCAACCCTTAACTTTAACGCTTGGCCTTGACCTTATCCTATGACCTCCAGGCCTGATTCTGAGGTGTTCAGCCTCACGAGCCCTGAGACTTGTCTCCTCATTGCCTGTACTAAAACCCTCTCCATTGTGCTCCCTCAGGTGGAATTCTCACCCACCCTGCAGACCTTGGCAAATGTGGTCAATGACATTGGCAACCACCTCTTCTCCACCATCTCTGTCTTCTCTCACCTCCCTGAAATTCTAGTCAAGCGCAAGTTTCTTCGTGACCCCATCCATGTAGTTGTAGGTAAGTGGGCAATGATGGGGAGGTATCAGGTGTAGGCATCTCAGAAACTTAAGTGCACTCAGAGCTAGAAGGCAAGACCAGGGCTGTTTCCAGACACATTGGGCGAATCATCTCCAGGAATGGTGGAAAAGCCAGGTCGAGGGGCCAGATTTAAGAAGCAAGGGCAGGAATGGAGGTGGAGATTAGGTGATTGATATTCAAGGGATTTGGAATTTTATGCAGAATAGAAGAAAGACAAGTCTGGGACATAAGACACGCAGACACTCATAGGTGAGACATCTGAATCACAAGGATTAGAGTCCTACTCTTACTTCCCTCTCCTTTATGTTGTAATGACCATGCTTGAGCTGTAATCCTTTGGGGAGATAATATTGGATCAGAGAGTCTGGGGCAGTGGCCAGGGGTCAGGCTGGAGGTTGGGCTAGGAAGCATCAGTGAGAAGTGTTTTCTGGTCTTAAAGAGCGAGATGAGGACATCAGGAAGATCCAGGCCCAGATCAGCAGTGGCATGGCCAACAACGCAAGTCTGCTGCAGAATTACCTCAAGACCTGGGACATGTATCGGGAGATCTGGGAGATCAACAAAGACTCTTTCATTCGTCGCTATCAGCGCCTCAATCCCCCTGTCTCTTCTTTCGATGCAGACATAGCCCGGTAAGAAAAGAAGGTGAATGTGCTGGCCTGTTTCTAGGATGCATGGAATCATAGGAGGAAGTCAGGCTTAGATATGCAGGAAGGGGCTTTGAAGGTAAAGGGAGGAGCAGAAAAATGTGTGTACTTAGTTTTAGGGAAAGAACAGGACCTCAGACATTGAATGGTTGTTTCTTACGGAGCAGAGGTTGGGTAAGAACTGGACAAGATTTCTTTTTTGTGGGGGTACCCTCAGGTTCCATCAGGAAAGAAGAAATACTGGGGATCTGAGATAGGATAGAGGTGGAGGCTTTAGTTGAGAAGGAAGCTTGGAATTAAATCGAAGATACTTAAATTGTGATCTGAACTCCCATCTCTGTCTTCTAGCCATTCATTCATTTGTTCAGCAAGTACCATTGTCCTATGGGTCGTGAAGCACAAAAACAGAAAGAAAAATAGAAAAAAGGAAATGAGCAAGCATTCTCCTCCCGTGGGCTAGGGAGCAGTAGGGAAGATAAGAACAGTAGCTGTGGCTCTTGAGAAAGGCTGAAACCCCAGCTCTGCCATTTACTGGCTTTGTAATCTTAGGCAGGTTACTTATAGCCTCTGGCCTCAGTCTCCTAGGAAACAGATACTACACCACCTACCTTATAAGGTTGTGAAATTATGAAATACATGTGAAAGCACATTAGAAACTCCAAAGTACTGTGCTAACGCACTTATGATTGTTATACAAACCCCTGTGTGAGAGACGCAGGTCCTGAATAACATCATTTGGTTCTGAATAGCATCATTTGGTTCAATGTCCTTCCATCAGAGTTGACGGGAAAGCAGCAACAATCCCTGTACTATGACTTGAGGACCTGCTTTTGTGAGCGATGGCTTCTTTTAAAGTTGAAGTTTCAAGGAAGCGATCAATGATATCCAGTGTGGACTCACTGTGCTAAGATAGACAGACTGCGGGGCTGCCTGGGAGGGAGAGAATTTCTACCTGGGCATCAGGAAGGTTTCATGAAGCAAGTGACTTTGGTGCGGAGCTGGTCTTTAAGGGAGGGATAGGATTCCAACAAGCAGAGATGGGCAGTGGGAGAGTATTCCAGGGAGAGACAGTAGAGTAAGAAAAGGCCTAAAGAAGGGAACCCATGAACATACTCACATACAGTTGAGTCATCCAGAGTGCAGGTGTGGGGTAAGAAGGCTATCAAGGGTTTTTGTTGCTTTTAAAGGACGGGTGCAGAAGGAATGATGGTGAGCAGGCAGGCAGGAGGAGAGAGGAGGAGGAAGCACTCTATTAATTTAATTCAGTTGTTTTTCCTTGGTTATTTCTCCAGCACTGGGTCTTGAACCAGAGACCTTGGGATGTACATGGACTGTGCCTGGTTTAAACAGGCTGGCCACCAGGGGGCACCAAGGGGTTTATTTTTACTTAGCAGCCAATTTAATTCAACAACCTGGTGAGGTTGAATTTGTGATCATCACCATATTACAGATAAGGAAACCGAGGCACAGACAAACAAACTGCTTGACGTCCCAGAGCTAGTAAGCAACACAATGTGAACTCAGCCCAGATCCATATGACCTTAAAAACCTTTAATTTGGACGAAGGAGCCCAGCTGCCGTGTCATAGGCAGTGGTTGGGAAAATGACGTCATCGTGGCCATGTGTCCGGAGGGGGTTGAAATGGGAGACCCCTGGGAGGAAAGGATGCTTTGAGCCACTGTGCACATCGGTGTGGTAGGCAGCGAGAGCTTGAACTGGCCTCAGAGCAGGGGGCACGTCTGTAAAGAAAAGCCTGCTAACAGGAGCTTGGGCCTCTCTAGCTACACAGAGGTTGCTAATAATGTGCAGAAGGAGGAGACAGTCCTCAACATCCAGTTTGTGCTGCTGGACTGCTCGCACCTCAAGTTCTCGCTGGTGCAGCACTGCAACGAGTGGCAGAACAAGTTCACGACTCTGCTCAGGGAGATGGCCGCCAGGCGTCTGCTGGAGCTGCACACCTACCTGAAGGAGAATGCTGATAAGTACGGGCTTGGCCCCTCAGCGGATGGGGAGGGTGTCCTGGCCTTTGCTCTTACCAGCATTCTCTTTGTCTGTCCCCAGAATCAGCCGCCCGCCCCAGACCCTGGAGGAACTAGGGGTCAGTTTGCAGCTCATGGACACCCTGCAACATGACTTGCCTAACCTGGAGGCCCAGATCCCCCCCATACATGAGCAATTTGCCATTCTTGAGAAGTACGAGGTGCCAGTTCAGGACAGTGTGAGTTCCAGCCGCGCTTGGTCCACCTGACCAAATTGTGGGGGAAACAACCCCCCTCATGGAGTAGACCCAGGTGCTGTCAGGAGGGAGAGTAGAGGAGTGAGGTGGGGAGATATCTCAAGATTCAAAAGCCCCTGAAAGCCAAAACTAATGCAAATGATATTTCTGGTCAGCTCATGAATGCTTTTGCTGGGCTTCATTGCATGGAGAACTTGGTTATAGACTCTTATCTGGAGCATCTGGAAAGAGTCCTTGAAGGCATCATTGAGGATGACACATCTCTCACGGGCATCCTCCTCCCCTTTTGGATGTCCCCAGGTCTTGGAGATGCTGCAGAGTTTCAGTGGGGAGTGGGTCTTCTTCCAGCAAACTCTGTTGGATAGTGAACAAATGCTGAAGAAAAACAAGGAGAAATTCAAGACAGGCCTCATTCATTCAGCCGATGATTTCAAGAAGAAAGCACATACTCTTCTGGAAGAATTTGAATTGAAAGGTATCCTTTTCTCAACCTCTAAGCTTTTTTTTTTTTTTTTTTTTTTTTTAATGGAAAGGTGCAGGAATGAAGAAGCTCAGTAGACAGGAAGAGAGAGGCAGAAGAAGCCCTTTATTTATTCTTATTTAGTTGTTCACATTGGTTGTTCTCCGGGCCCCGGATCTTGAACCTGGGATCTTGGGATGTATGTAGAACTGTACTAGACTGCTAGGCCACCAGGGCACACCCACCTTCTTACTCTCCTTTAACCTTTGTCTTGACCCAATCTTTCAAAACCTAGATCCTGGAAGGAAGGACGATGCTGGAGAAGAAAGGAAGCAGTGGAAGGCACAACCCAACTCCCAGCCTTTCCTGTTTTCTTCTACTGACTTCCTATATCCCACCCTCTTTCTGATTCTTGAGTCATATTTAGTAGATTTTGCCAAGATTAACCATCATTCTTTTAATGAGTTCCCTTTTATTTCCCTTCCCTTCCTTCTCTAAAATGAGGAGGGAGGGGAGATATGGTGGGCCTTTCAGGGGACATGGGGTGGGAATGAGTTGCATCCTCATTTCTCTCAGGGCCCTTCACCAATTACATGGGCTACCAGGTCGCTCTGGAGCAGATTGCACAAGTACGAACCATGCTGAATGCCATGAGGAAAGAAGAAAACACTCTCCGCAACAACTTGGGCATCTTCAAGATTGAGCAGCCAATCTCCAAGGACCTGCAGAACCTGGAGAAGGTGGTGTGCTGAGCTAGGCCCTTTGGTTGATAGACACTTGGGTGGTTTCCACTCTCTAGGTGCTAGGAGTACTGCTTCTAAGAACACGTGTGTACTTGTATTTCTCTGAATCCCCATTTCCAATTCTTGTGAATATGTACATAGGAGTAGAATTGCTAGATCAGATGGTAACTCTATGTTTAACTTTTTGAGGAACCACCAAGCTATTTTCCACAGCAGCTGCACCATCTTGCACTCCCACTAGCGATGTACGAGGGTTTCTATTTCTCCACATCCTCGCCAACACTTTATTTCCCTTTTTGGTTCTAGCCATTCTTGTGGGTGTGAAGTGGCGTCTCATTGTGGTTTTGATTTGCATGTCCCTAATGACTATTGTAGATCTTCTCTTGTGCTTGTTACTTGAGGAGCTCTTAAGGCTAAGAGAGTGGAGGGGAGAACTGTGACCTGAAAAGACAACTCTCTTCCCTGGAGAGAAAGGCTTCTCTGAACGAGAGGCACAAAGGACCTGAGTGTCAGGAAAGAAGACAAGAGTTGGGCCAGGTCACTTAACCTTCTCTCTGCTCTTGGCCATGTAGGAGCTAGATGCACTGCAGCAAGTCTGGGAGATCACACGGGACTGGGAGGAGAACTGGAACGAGTGGAAGACTGGCCGGTTCCTGACGCTGCAGACAGAGACCATGGAGACCATGGCCCATAGTCTGTTTCGTCGCCTCACAAGACTAGCCAAAGAGTATAAAGTGTGTGGAGAAGACAGGGTGGGCAGAAGACAAACTGATTGAGGAAGGGCAACCTGGCAAGGATCTTGGGTCTTCTGATGTCTTCCATTTCTGCTCAGGATCGAAACTGGGAAATTATTGAAATCACTCGCTCAAAAATAGAGCAATTCAAGAGGACCATGCCTCTCATCTCAGACCTGCGAAACCCTGCCCTCAGAGAGAGGTGAGGTTACTCCTCCAGTCCAGCGAGTCACCCTCAGGATGATGCTATCCCCTGGTCCTTTCACTTGTCCCCACCTCTCTGCCATTCTGTCCACAAACATGTGTCTTGAGGATACCTTCGCAGGAGCCTGCCACTTCCCTCTGTCTCTTGTGCTGTCTGATTCTCCCACTTTCCCTGTGTCCTTCCCCAGAGGGGAGTGGTGCTCTGCCCCCTCTCACTCTATGTGCTCTGTCATAGCTAAGTTTATGTCTGTCATGCAAGTTTTTATTTCGAGGTAGCCAAAAGTGTAACTTCCTTCCTTTAGGATTCTTACTTTTGTGCCTTGTTTAAGAAGACCCTCCCCTACCCCAGAGTTAGAAATGCATTCTCTCCGTATTTTCTTCTAATGCTTTACCAGTGTTGTTTTTCAAGCCTCACTCTTTCAGTGCAGCTGGAATTTATTACACGAAAGAGGAGGCCTTTGAAACCATTAAATATATAATAAACTATTTAATAAGTAGTGTTTTAATAATTATCTATCCAATTAGGAAAAACGAATTTTACTTCTTTTGCATCGCTTGCCTCCAATATAGTGTTTTTGGCAATGCTTTACCATAAACTTTTATGTGGTTAATTATAACCTAACCACTTTATTATTTAAGTTATTTAACCTCTGTAAGTCTCAGTGTGTATGTATATGTGTATATATACACATATATTTATTTATTTATGAATAACAGGAATTCTTAATTTATAGAGTTGTTGTGAGAATTCACTGATATATTGCAGGTAAAGCATTTAGCCCAGGGCATAATCTCTAATAAACCTGAATAGTTTTAAGTGCATCTCCAGAGAATCATCACCTCAATCTCTGTATTCCCCCTGAGTGACTAATATTTCATCTTAGAGACTAGTCAATATGTTTTGAACCCCAAATTAGTAAATACATGGAATCATTATATTCCAGTGGGAGAAAGCCTGGGGAGTGGTGCTAATATTCTCTAGCGGGTCCTAGTTTCCCACCTCCTGATCTGACTTTCTGTCCCTGGCTGCAGGCACTGGGATCAGGTCAGGGATGAGGTCCAGCGGGAGTTTGATCAGGAATCTGAAAGCTTCACGTTGGAGAAGATTGTGGAGCTTGGGATGGATCAGCATGTGGAGAAAATTGGGGAGATCTCTGCCTCAGCAACCAAAGAGCTGGCAATAGAGTTGGTATGACAGGATCTTCTTCCAAAGCACCCTGTTCCTAAGCCTCCAGTGCAAAGACTTCTAGCATTTCACCATTTGATGGCTAAATGTCTGATGACTCTGTCTCCCAATTTCTCTTCACAGGCATTACAAAACATTGCCAAGACCTGGGATGTGACTCAGCTAGACATAATACCCTACAAGGATAAGGGGCATCACCGACTCAGGTAGAGAAGACCACAGAGCTCTGGGAGAAGAGACGCATGAGTGACTTGATGGAGACCAAGGTTTGGAAGATGGGGATGAACTGTGATTTTGATTCCTTCCTACCCAGAGGTACAGAGGAAGTATTCCAGGCACTGGAAGATAACCAGGTGGCTCTGTCTACCATGAAGGCATCTCGTTTTGTCAAGGCCTTTGAGAAGGATGTGGACAACTGGGAACGCTGCCTCTCCCTCATTTTGGAAGTTATTGAGATGGTGCTCACAGTGCAGCGTCAGTGGATGTACCTAGAGGTCAGGAGTCACTGCCTGAGTTCTTCCTACAGCTTGTTTTCACTCCTTTGTTTGTGCTGACTCCTTTATTTGCCCTCTTGACAGCAACATTATCCCACCTCTAAAATCAATCTTTATATTGGACCCAAGACTCTTTTTGCTAGTACTTCTCATCTTCAGGTCCTTCCATGAAAAGTCTGTTCACCTTCCCTTTTTCTTCTTGGACCCTGGTACCTGGCCTCCCATGCCATCTTTCCTTCTGGAACTTGGGCATCATGTCCTTTGTTTCCACTGCTCTCTATCTTCTGCTCCGCTGTCACCCATGGTCTAGGACCAGAGAACTGAGTGTAGAACATCCTCTCACTTCAATTCTTGGCCCCTCAGAACATTTTCCTAGGAGAGGACATCCGCAAGCAGCTGCCCAATGAATCAGCCTTATTTGACCAGGTCAACAACAACTGGAAATCCATCATGGACCGGATGAGCAAGGACAGCAATGCTCTCCGGAGCACCCACTACCCAGGTCTGAGCTCCATGGTCTCTTGCCCTGACACAGCCTCTGTTGGTGCCATGTTTGTGCAGCCAGGGCCACAGGTTTCGTTTATTAAAAGATTTGACTGTTGTGCCTGTGTATCCTGCTATCACTGTTGCCTCTTCTTAGCATGCGATCCTCGTTCAGTAAATTGGATCCAACCAATACTGCAATAGAGTCCAACATAGTATTTAAAGGAGTAGGGTATGGAATCAGACAGACTTGAGTTCAAAATCTGACTCATGCTTTATTGACTGGATGTACTTGGGCAATTTGCTTCCTCACCTGTAGTAGCGGGGTTATGATAGCTATTTCTCAGAGGTATTGTAAGGATTTTAAAGGAGTATGTAACATTCGGTGCAGAGTCTGACATAAAGTTGGTGCCCACCTAATAGCACTGTGGTGCTCCCTGGTGGCTTAGTGGTTAAGTCTACCAGACGCAGTCCATGTACATCCCAAGGACCCAGGTTTGTGACCCAGGGATGCAGGAATAACCAAGATGGACAACTAAATAAGTCAATAAAATGCTTCATCCTCCTCTCTCTTCCTGCCTGACTGCCTTTATCTGCTTGCTGTTATTTCTGCCTGCACCTTCCCTTAAAAAGAATAAAGTAAAATAAAAAGCACCGTGTCTCAGGAAACCCTGATTTAGGAATCACTCTTCTTTAGCTGACTCATTCAATGAGATAATGCAAATAATGCTCTCATCACATTAAATGGCACAGAGTAAGCCCTTGGTTACAGTTATATATTGTTATTATTACATCGACTTTAGTTTGGCAGATTAACTAGTCTACTGTATAAACTTTGGTAGGCACAGGGATGGGGTAGGGGATAGGGGAGAGATGTAGGCAGATTGAGTCTGGATGATCATGGCGAATTGAGGTAGAGAGTCAGGTTTGGTATTGGACACCTGGAACAGGCATCTAGAGGAGAAGAGTTCTGGCACTGGGTAGAGGGAACTTCTTTATTTTGCCTAGGGTCAATCGAATAACTCTTAATTTTCCTAAAAATGGGAGTGTAAACATTAAAACATGTAATAATTCTGATGACGTGAAAGTATTAGAATATATAAAGTTGAGTGACAACAGTTTTTTTTAGAAATAACATTTGTGATAATTGGCCAAATTACATTTTGGAATAATTTATTAGCAGTCATAAGAACAGCTGTCTCTTTGTTGAACACACAGAACAAATATTCATCTCATTCACTGCTATCAAGTCTCCCAGGGCCACTCAGGTGGTCATTCAGAAGCTCTAACTGCCTGTACACGCAGTATTTGAAGGCATAAGAATCACCTAAGAGTCTAATAGACACCAGGGCACCCAACCTTTCTTTAGAAAGTTAGAAACTGGGAAGATAAAGGGATAAGTCAATCAAAACTTATGACTGGGAGGAAATTAAGATTATTGAGACCATACAAACATGAATCCATTTTATTTACTATCTGGAATTGTTCTTTGAAGTGGATTTTATTGCCATTTTGCAAAGAGGTTAAAGTTCGGTGAGGTTAACTGACATGCTAGTAAGTCAAAGAGCTGCAATTTGAATGACCTTTTGCCTCTAGTGCTTCTTTCCCTAGGTCAGCAGGGACACAGGCAACACAGTGATTGCAGATCTCTTTTGTTGCGTTCATGTGCTATCTATCTAAATAGTTACATGATTTAACTTGTATGTACAGGCAGTCTTTAATTTTCAGAAACTCTTGGGTTGAACAGCAGAGCCCCAAGTTCTTTGGTGGAATAGGACCGTTGCTCCAAAGAATGATGGGAGATGTAATTATATTAATGGAATAATGTGCTGTATAATGAGTGCAAAATATATAGCATATAATAAATATTAATAATAAATTTATTGAATATGTACTTTAATAATTAATGAAGAGTGAGATAAGCATGACAGAGTGATCAGAGATACTTCTCTGCCTCCAAAAACTATTATGTCAATCTGCATCCCTAACATTCAAGAGCTGGCAGAGTGGATATAATTGGAGACTCTAGATCTACTCAGGGCAATGGTAAAAGGGCCATCAAATGACATGCATCGCTCTTTTTCCAAGGTCTCCTGGACACACTGATAGAAATGAACACTATTCTGGAAGACATTCAGAAGTCTCTGGACGTGTATTTAGAGACCAAGCGCCATATCTTCCCCCGCTTCTACTTCTTATCCAATGATGACCTTCTGGAGATTCTGGGCCAGTCCCGCAATCCAGAGGCTGTACAACCACACCTCAAAAAATGCTTTGACAACATCAGGTTGCTGAGAATGCAGAAGGTCAGCAGAGATGGCCGTGGGAGGGCCGGAGAGATGGTAATGTCAAGGTGTTTAAGGTCTTGGAGGGACCGTGCCCTCCTGATAGGAGGGGGATACTAATGATTCTGGATTTTTATGAGAAAAAGAACTTTTTAAAATTGGTAATATTGAGGGGAGTGGAGAGGAAGCAGAAAATATCCTCAAAGGACCCAAATATCTTTAGGTGAATACCAGGAGTAGACAGGACAGACCATTAATGGCTTTTTGCTTCTACAGATTGGGGGACCCAGCAGCAAATGGGAAGCTGTGGGAATGTTCTCGGGTGACGGCGAGTATATTGATTTTCTCCACTCAATACTTTTAGAAGGGCCTGTGGAGGTGAGTTGTCGCGGGTCTAAGAATCAACCTGATTCTATTATCCTTTAGAAAGTTTGCTTGTCTTTTGGGGGGAGAGAACATCTCTGTAAAGAGACATTAATTACTTTTTGCCCTCCCACCTGCCATATCTGAAAACTCTAACCTCTACCCTGAACCTGAAAATCGAAGAATCTTCCCTCTAGCTGCCATTTCTCCTAGGCACCCAAGTCAATGGCCACCTAGTTTTTGCTTTTCTCTTAAGACCAAGTTCTGGAGCCTTGTTTCCTATCTCCTTTCCTTCTGGGAGCTCCTGTCTCTGGCCCTGAGGCCGGGCTAACCTAGTCTTGCTCTCTCCCCAGTCCTGGCTTTGCGAAGTGGAGAGAATCATGAGGGTGACCCTGCGGGACCTTCTCCGGAATTGCCGCCTGGCCCTCAAGAAGTTTCTTAACAAGAGGGACAAGTGGGTGAAAGACTGGGCTGGCCAGGTGAGCTGGAATTGTTAGTAAGGATGGAATAAGAAAAGATATTGCTGAAAGAGAGCAGTGAATGTAAAGGCAAAATCTTGAGTCTCACAAAATGCACGTTTCTTGCCTCTAGTTCTGAACTGTAGCCCTCAAGCCCTGCATACTGGGTCCTTAGCTCCTGTCATTATGGTTGTACCCCATCCTTCAGAGCATATTAAACATTTTGAGAGAGGAGTAGTACCGGGTGCTGGAGGAAGCTGTGACTTGGGAGCTGGGCTATGTGGATGGCCAGGACAGGGCTTTGGAATACAGCTTCCACACATGCCCCAGATGGTGATCACTGCCAGTCAGATCCAGTGGACCACTGATGTCACCAAGTGCCTGCTGACAGCTAAGGAGCGAGGAGACAAGAAAATACTCAAGGTCATGAAGAAGAAGCAGGTGGGGAACCTACAATTTTGGGAGAGGCCTACAATTAGAGATGGAGGGAGAGAGGTAATAATTTGGAGTCAGAGTTAGAGATGAACTGAGGGAAAAGGGTCAGAATGAAGGTGTTTTGTGTCAGTAGTTTTGGGAGGAGGGTCTGGATGGATTAGAAGTGCATTTCCTATGCCGATGCTGGGCATCAGGATTTTGGGTAGGGTTGCATTAGTCCCGGGCTGGGAAATCATCTTAGGCTGGATGGGGTGTGATTAGGGTTTGGCTGCATTACACCGTCCACTCTCTGCCCTGCCGCCTCATTCCGCAGGTGTCAATACTGAATAAGTATTCGGAAGCTATCAGGGGGAACTTGACCAAGATCTTGCGACTTAAAATTGTAGCTCTGGTGACAATAGAAATTCATGCTCGGGATGTGTTGGAGAAGCTTTACAAGAGTGGCCTCATGGATGTCAGTTCCTTTGACTGGCTCAGCCAGCTGCGCTTCTACTGGGAGAAGGTGCAGGTGAGCCGGCTCCCCACTCTCCTACCCTAAACCCCACTCTGATTCTTTAATGAAATTCATGTTCTCTAAATACAATAATCTCCTGCCAGTCCTTCCTCCTACCCCTGTAGCCTGATTCAGTTCTTAGTTTGACTTCAAAGCTCCTAAATCAGGAGTGGCAGTCATTTTTTCATCCAGTGCTCACACTGCATGTCCCTGGATCGGGTCTCAGAAATGTTCCAGGCAGTTTTGGCAACGAATCAGGGTGGACATGCAGTACGAAAACCATCTTCCATCTCACTATAAATCCTATCTTTCTAATGCTAACCTGATCCCCTCATCTCAGTCATTTCCCATTTCTAACTCGTCCTCTCTCTTATTCTGCCCTCTTTCCCCAGGATCTGGATGACTGTATTATCCGTCAGACCAACACACAGTTCCAGTACAGTTATGAGTACTTGGGTAACTCCGGCCGACTTGTCATCACCCCCCTGACAGACAGGTGGGCCGAGCAGGATGAACAGGGTGGTTGGGTGGAATCAGTGAACACTGAATGAAGGCTTCCAGGAGTCTGACTGAAGTCCTATTCTCAATTCTCAGGTGTTATATGACCCTGACCACAGCACTGCACCTGCATCGAGGGGGTTCCCCAAAAGGTCCGGCAGGCACAGGAAAGACAGAGACTGTCAAGGACTTGGGCAAGGGACTCGGCATTTATGTCATTGTGGTCAACTGCTCTGAGGGCCTGGATTATAAGTCCATGGGCCGAATGTACTCAGGCCTGGCCCAGGTCAGTATCCTGCCACTCTATCCCAGAGTCCCCTTAAGTGTCTCTTAGTTCCAGAAAATCAGCTGCAATTCAAATCTGGCTCAGTGCTTTGTCACACACATCATTGTATCAGTTTGTTTTTATGAAGGGGGACTCCCTGCACTGCCCTGGGCTTCACTTTGCCCATTAGTCATATCAGAAGATTATGTTTGGATTAAATAAGATAATCATACAAACTTGTACACAGTAGGCACTCAGTGCTAACACACGCCCTATCCCAGTCTCTTTCCTAGCGTTCCCATTGGTTGACCAGAAACTACGGCAGTGCTGCTCTACCCCTGCCCCTTTTTTGAGGCCATCTTGCCTATTAAATAATTTCAGGAAAGACATGTTAGTTACATTTCTAGTTTCTCCTAACGTGGGGAGTCTGCTCTTGCTCACAGTGACTCTGCCTGCCTGCCACCCTACAGACAGGTGCCTGGGGCTGCTTCGATGAGTTTAACCGCATCAACATCGAGGTGCTGTCAGTGGTGGCCCAGCAGATCCTGTCCATCCTATCCGCCCTGGCCGCCACCCTCACCCGCTTCTATTTTGAGGGCTTTGAAATCAATCTGGTGTGGTCCTGTGGGATCTTCATCACCATGAATCCTGGTAAGGACCAGGGAGTAGATGAGGCTCCTGGGGGAGAACTGGGTGACCAGGGCCAACTACCCTGTGTCCTTCCTCCTTCCAGGCCAGCGTGTTTAGACAAGTAAAATGTGGCTAAAGACCACAAAGTGTGGGATAAGGGTGAACATATACCTTCCTGAGAGAAGGGGAGGTATGTTATTGTTTTCCCTAAGGGATTAATAACCACTCGTGTGTATATATATAGCCCCGATCTTTTAAGGACTTAGCTCTCCTCTCCCATTGGGCTAGCTTGCGGACTTCTGACCTGTCTGCAGTCCCTTTTACAGAATGGGGGTTTTCTCCCCAAAGTGCAGAGCCTAGGGTCTCTCATTTACTATTCCTTTGGACCAGCTCTGGGGGGAAGGGTCTCAGTACTGAAAATCAGGGAACAGCTGTGATTTCTGTCAGGACCTTTGTGAGTTATACGTGGAACTTGGAGAGGTGGGAACTTGACAGCTCTGCAATTTGAGTTTGAAACAGGGCTGAAGAGAAAGTAAGGGAAGGATCAGACATGAGACAGAAGAGTCAAGTGATATGGGTAAAGCCAGGGCTGAAATGGGAAGGAAAGAGATCTTGAAGCTGGAGTTGGGGAGAAAGGTAGGGATGGAGCTAGGGTTGGGAACAGTGGGATTGATTGGGAAGTGGGCCTTTGGGAAACAAGTCAAGATGAGAAAATAATGAATCTGAAATAAATGGCGCTGTTTTCCAGGCTATGCCGGTCGCACAGAGCTTCCTGAAAATCTTAAGTCGATGTTCCGTCCAATTGCTATGGTGGTGCCTGATTCTACTCTCATCGCAGAAATCATTCTCTTTGGGGAGGGCTTTGGCAACTGCAAGGTATTATTGTCATCTGCTTTCTCCAATTATTTCCTTTCCTTTCCATGATTATTCCCTGGACAGAGGAACCCCCTGAAGGTCTTACAGTCAACTTCTCTTTTAAGGATCACAGCACCATAGACCACTGTCAGGGGGATATAGAGGCAGAAAGATTCAGAGGAGGGAGGTCACTGTGATGTCCCTCATCCACAGTGGCACAGTTCACAAGGTCTTCTCAATGGGATTGTCCATAGAGTATCTCCTAGCTGCTCTTCAAGTCCGGGGACCTAGCTTCTTGTATCCATAGTTGTCCCTCCCTGGATGAAACAGATGGATCTGTGGAGCGATCGATGGCCTGTTTCTGTCTCTGTTTTGGCTCCCAGGTTCTGGCTAAGAAGGTGTACACACTTTACTCACTAGCTGTGCAGCAGCTCTCCAGACAGGACCATTACGACTTTGGCCTCCGTGCCCTCACCTCCCTTCTGCGCTATGCCGGCAAGAAGCGCCGCCTGCAGTTGGACCTGTCTGATGAAGAGGTAGGTGAAGGACACAGTCCTGGGACCTCGGCCTCCAATGTCACTGATCCAATATACCGTAACTAAGGTTTTTCACATCTCTTCTTTCCCTAGATTATGATTCCCACCCTCTGCCTGTCCCCTGTGTTGCCTGAGCTCTACCAGTTGCCATGCTAAAGACTAGTTCAGATGTGCCCATTGTTCTTGGCTCCCGCCTCTCATTCCATTGGAGAGGAGGTGCATCGTGAGGACCTAGGCCCTGGCTCCTCAAGCCTGAGTCTCTGTCTTTTCCCATTCAGGTGCTACTGCTCTCAATGAGAGACATGAACATTGCCAAGCTAACTTCTTTCGATGTGCCACTATTCAGCGCCATCATGCAAGATTTGTTTCCCAACACTGAGCTGCCTGTCATTGACTATGGCAAGGTATTTGTTCATTCATGCCCTCCCTGGGGAAGGTAGTTCAGGAACTGGGCATTTGGCTGCCAGGTTTTGTTTTGCAATTCACTAGCTATGACTTGGAGTAAGACAACTGACTTCTCCTTGGTTTCCTTATCTATTGAATAATAAAGACCTATTCAAGCCTTTGGCTTCCACCTCAGCGGCCTGTCCCTCTGAGTCACTGCTTGAATACTCCCAGTCACTGGTTCTTTGACCTCACTGAGACCTATAATCCATTGGCCTTTCTATTTTATGCCCACTAGTTCTCTCCTGTCTCTACTTCTCTTTTGTTCTGGGGGTTTCAGGGAGGACTTCTAGGAGCTATTTGATATTGAGAGGAATGAAATGGAAAGGGTAGGAGAGGATTTTAGGAAGTATAGGAACTCTCTTCTCTGGCAGTTCAGTAATTTAGAATCCTTAAATAAGTCTTTCAATTGCATCCTCTAAGATGCCAGCTAAAAACATGTTTTTGTAAAGTGCGTTGCTAAGCTGGCAAGAAAAGAAGAATTTGGGGATAAGGAGGAGTAAAAGCAATGAGATAAGTGAGTGTGACAGTTGACTTACTCTGAAATTTTCTGTTGAACTGGGGCTAGGAGATAGAGCAACCCATGTTTGGAGGTATAATGGAAAACCCAGTCCTGTATAATCCTCAGTCTACAACTGAAAACATTCTCATTAAATGAAAAACATGAAACCTACCATTGATAAGATTCTGGATAGTGAAAAAACCCAAAAAACAAAAAAAAAAAACCTTACTGATCTTGACCTCTGATGATGGGAGGAGGGAACAAAACCTCCTTTGAGATTCACTTACCACACGCCAACACTCACATTGTCTGTGGTCGTAATTCTACTATGCCTTTTCCCCAAATCTCAAACTTTAGAATTTCATTTTAAGTAGTTGCAGGCTGTTAGTGCCTCCCCCTGATGACTGGCAGCAGCAAATGCGAATTATTTCTGGAAGAATGAAGACTTCAGCTTCAAACTCAAAGAATTCTAATAAAAGTTTAAGAAAATGAGCAGCTCCTGGTCAGAAGTCCTAAAACAGAGAAATAAAATACTGTGAATGGAAGGCAGAATAACAGAAACAGCTCCACAAGACTTCAGATATTGAAAATAGGCATCACAGAATTTTTGAAAATTGGTGCATTTAATATGGTTAAAGAAACAAAAGTGAAGCTTGAAACTATGAGTCAGAAACAAGAGACTTTTCAACTAAGTAAATTTGAAAAAGAACCAATAGAATTTCTATAAATGAAAAAAATAATATTATAAATTGAAATGAAACAACTCAATACAAAGTAGACTTCCAGGAAAAGAATTGGATTACAAACAATTTTGTTTCATTTTGAAAAATTCACTATAACCAGTCTAAATAGATGTTTATTTTTTTAAAGAAAGGTGCAGACAGGAATGAAGGCAGGTAGGCAGGCAGGAAGAGGGAGGAGGAAGAAACATTTTATTTGTTTTTATTTTAGTTGTATGTCTTGGTTGTTCCCTCTGGCCCAGAATGGGACCCTGGGTCCTTAGGATGTTTGTGGACTGCGCTCAGATGTATGTAGTGGACCTAACTGCCACCCTACCAGGCTCACCTAAAGAAACTTTTAAAATAAGACATCTATAAAGGATGGGGAGAATGAGAGAGGAGAGAAGTTTAGAATAGGAAACAAATGAATTAATTGTGGCTTACTTAGCAAACATGGAAAGGCTAGAATAAGGGAAATCAAGAGGCAATTATCAAAATGTTAAGCATTTGTGGAATTAGGTACCTCTGTAAGAAGGGAATAGGCAGGTAGTAAGGTATACAGCTAAAATAAGAGGGATTGGAAGCAAAGTCTTAGAAGCAGTTCGAGCTCTAGGTAGCCTTTTCTCTGGCCCTGGAGGCCTGTGTCTTTCCCGCTTTGACAGAAGACGAGTGGGTAAAATAGTGGGTCACTGGACAGGTGGACACCAATATAATTGAAGGCAGGAGTAAACCCTGTTAACATGAGGATTAAGTGAATGTTTACACATTGGCCACTAAGACTCTTAGCTTTCTTTCAGCCCTCAGCTTCCAGAGTGCTGGCAGTCAGACAGGAAACTGGAAGAACTCTCTCTCTGGGGAATCTGTCTGGCTGAGGAGGAATGACCAAGACTTTGAGAATAAAAATTTTCCAACCAAGGAATATTCCAGATATCCCAGATAAATTTACAGGGATATTCACAGTCTATAAACCCAACTCACACACTCAGAGCTTCCAGTCAGCTGTTTAAGTGAGCAGAAAACCAGGGCTCTTCACGCATCTGAAGAAAGCCTCTAACATGAAAGCAGCCAAAATAAGTAGGAAAAAGTGAACTGGAGAAAACAGATAAAACAAGAAGCGTTTTTTAAAACAACCTGTCCTTAATATTCTCAGAAATAAGATTAAAATATAATACCCATGAAATACTGATAGACTGTAGGTAATAAAGGACTATTACTGAGACTAGAGCAGAAAAAAATGGGGAGAGATAAGATCATAAGTGCATGACAGTGTGGATAAAGTAAATCCTCACCAAGGCTCAGCATTGTGAATTTTTATTTTTAAATTTTTTCCCCAACTCTTTTTTTTAAATTATTTTTTTCAAATCATTTTTTCAAACACACATAGAAAATTTAGGAAAGTTGACCACATAAAGCCCCTAAGTCTGTCTCAAACTTTTCAAAGGAATTTATTCCTAATACATTTTTTTTATCACAATGGTAACTTTCCTGGTATCAAGCAAAGCAGACTTTATGGCAAGAAGAATATTAAAGGGAATCATTTTATAATGATAAAAGGACCAATATACAGAAATATAACAATTTTTAAAATATTTATTAAATATTTTGTTCACAAAATATTGACATTGTATTTTAATCTATATTTCACACCACACCCTCCACCAGAGTTTCAGGGTTTGTCTATTTATTTGTTTCATTTTACTTTATAGTCCATGTATGAGTGAAACCATCCTGCATTTCTCTTTTTCTTTCTGACTTACTTCACTCAACATGATCCCATCCAGTTCCATCCAGATTGTTGCAAAGGCACAATTTCATGTGTATTTCAGTGCTGCATAGAATTCCATTGAGTACATACAACACAGCTTCTTTATTCAGTCATCTATTGGCGGGCATTTAGGTTGTTTCCATGTCTTGGCTGTTGTGAACTGTGCTGCTGTGAACATTGGGGCACAGATATTTTTTCTGATTAGAGATTTTTATATCCTCTGGGTATATGCCCAAGAGTGGGATTGCTGGATCAAATGGTAGTTCCACCTTTATTTGTTTGAGGAAGCTCCGTGTTGTTTTCCAAAGAGGTGGCACCAATTTACATTCCCACCAACAGTGTAGGAGGGTGCCTTTGTCTCCACACCCTGTCCAGCACCTGCTATTTCCCTTTTTTTTTTTTTTTTTTTAATATATAGGCCATTCTCACTGTTGGGAGGTGGTATCTCATTGTAGTTTTTATTTGCATTTCTTTGGTGATGAGTGATGTAGAACATTTTTTCAGATGCCTGTAGGCCATCTGTGTGTCTTCTTTAGATAGGTGTCTATTCGGTTCTTTTGCCCATATTTTGAATGGGTCATTTGCCTTTTTAATGTAGAGGTATGTGAGCTCTTTACATATTTTGGAGATTAAGGTGTTATTTGACATATGTTGTGTGAACATCTTCTCCAATTCTATGGGTTGTCTTTGTTTTAGTGGTGGTTACTTTTGCCCTGAAGAAGCTCTTCAGTTTGTTAAGGTCCCAATTGCTTAGTTTTACTTTGACTGCTTTTGCGATAACTGTTCCTTCGTCAAAGATCTCTGAGGTTGAGGTCGTGGAGTCCTTTTCTCACATTGTTTTCCAGGTATTTTATGGTTTCGGTTCTTATGTCCAAGTTTTTGATCCATCTTGAGTTAACTTTCGTGTATGGCAATAATGAGTAATCTAGTTTCTTTTTTTGCAGATGTCTTTCCAGAAATATATCAATTTAAAATTTGCACAAACTTAATAGTTTGACTACAAAATGTGTAAAACAAAATTGATGGAACTAAAAGGAGAAAGAGATAAGTCTGCCAGGATTTCTTTCCGGGAAAACAGGGGAGAAGGAAGGAGACCGTGAAAGATTGAGAAAAACTAGGGACTAAGGCAGAGTGAAAGTGGGGTCAGGGGGTGAGCAGCCCTCTAGGGACCGTCACACCCAGCGTCTGACTCCTTGCGTGTTTATTGTCTTTACACAAGGAAGTTGTTTTTCGAAAAAGCACAAGATGTAAATCATCCATATTTACCACCATTGTTCACATAGCTGAAGTCACACACAAAAGACTGTGCATACAGTTACCCAATGTCTTCGATCACTGGCTAACGTTTAACTTCTATTAAGTTTAAGCAGAACATCAGAAACCCCTCCAGCCAAGGTCTTCCTTGCTGGTGGGCATCTGGCTTTCCAGGTACCAGGGTTTGTTTCCCTGCCAAAGCGTTGATTTATCTAAACTAAGCTTTCCCCCTATTATTCCCTGCATAAATCAACATCTTAGGGGGAAATACTGACATGCTTCTCTCAGAAATTAATAAAGCAAGCAGATCAAAAAATTCATAAAGATACACATTTGAATGCTTTTAACTGGTTTGACGTGACACACATAGAACATTGCGTTGCAAGAATTGCAGATAAATATTGTTCTCAAGGACACATGGAACATTTATCAAAACCAACTATATGCTGAGTTGCTATCTATAAGTTTCATCCATTTCAAATGATTGCAAATGATCGAGGATGATCTCTGATCACAACAGAATTAAACTAGAAATCACTAAAAAACCAGAACAATGTTTAGAAATTAGACAATGCAATTCCAAATAACTCATGGAACAAGAAGAAATTAGAGAATACTTAAAACTGAATAAACAAAAAATGTGACATGTTACATTTATGACAAGATGCTAAACATGCATACATGCAAACATACTAATAAAGCTATTCTCAGTGGGAGTAAATAACAGTGGTGAGGCTTCACTAAAAAACCAGAACAATGTTTAGAAATTAGACAATGCAATTCCAAATAACTCGTGGAGCAAGAAGAAATTAGAGAATACTTAAAACTGAATAAACAAAAAATGTGACATGTTAAATTTATGACAGGATGCTAAACATGCATACATGCAAACATACTAATAAAGCCATTTTCAGTGGGAGTAAATAACAGTGGTGAAGCTTCACTAAAAAACCAGAACAATGTTTAGAAATTAGACAATGCAATTCCAAATAACTCATGGAGCAAGAAGAAATTAGAGAATACTTAAAACTGAATAAACAAAAAATGTGACATGTTAAATTTATGACGGGATGCTAAACATGCATATATGCAAACATACTAATAAAGCTATTCTCAGTGGGAGTAAATAACAGTGGTGAGGCTTCTTAGAGATGTTTGAGAGACAAGTAAAGCTCTTGCATCTGTTTGAAATTATTTGGTTGCATTGGTTGTATGTTTAAAAATGCACCACTCTTCTGGGACTGATCCATGTGGATCATAGTTCTCTATGCATTAAGGAAAGTTGCAGGCAGGAATGAAGGCAAGTAGGCAAGGAAGATCTGAACAACAGAGAGAAGAGGAAGAAACGTTTATTTATTTCATTTGGTTGTTCATCTTGGTGGTTCTCCCTGGTGTCCGGGTCTTTGGAATGTATGTGGATACCTCCAGTGACCTTATCCTCTAGGACACCAGGGTTCTCTGTGCATTACTTTTTAACTAGTAATTTACTTGTCTGACTCTCCCACCAGTCTGTGAGCTCTGCAATAGAGTGAATTCCACTTCGTTCTCACACCCAGCTCACTGCTTGGCATGTATTGTAGAGGCTTGATAAATGTTTGTTGAATAATATTAAAAGATGTGTGCAGAGGCACATGTCAGACACTGGGTTTTATGTTGACTGTCTTATCTAACACAACAACCCTATGGGAGGAAACTGAGCCTCAGAGAAGTAACTTGGGTTCATTTAGCTGAAAGCTGGGAATGCTGGTTGGCTGACTCTGGAGCCCAGTTTCTTAACTCTACCATTCCAGCTCCCCAGGGGTGAACAACTGGCCAGAGGACAAAGGGCTTTCATGCCTTTTTAACAGTTTGAGCATCATCCTCTCAGGCACTGAGGTGATTATGGAAGTCCTTGACAAGCCTCATTCTTTTGTTTCATTTACTGTATTTTCTTTTCTCTCAGCTGCGGGAGACCATTGAGCAGGAGATTCGAGACCTGGGCCTGCAGATCACACCGTTTACCCTCACTAAGGTGATCCAGTTGTATGAAACCAAGAATTCCCGCCACTCCACCATGATCGTGGGCTGCACGGGCAGCGGCAAGACTGCCTCCTGGAAAATTCTGCAGTCGTCTTTGTCTTCCCTGTGCCGCGCTGGAGAACCCAACTTCAACACCGTTAGAGTATGGGCTTGGGACTGTGAAGCCAGTGGCAGAGACTTGAGTAGCAGTAAAAAAGGGAGGCTGCGGCCAAGAATGCACAGGTGTCAGGGAGGGCAGTCAGGCCAGGAGGGTGTGCCTGGAGGAGTAGGATGGAGAAGGACAAACACAAATGTCTGGACATGAAGGGACACTGATAAAGGGAAATCTTAGGATTTGTGTCTGTTAACAGCTCAAAACCTCCTTCCTGTGTCATCTGTAGGAGTTCCCTTTGAACCCTAAGGCCCTGTCCCTGGGTGAGCTGTATGGAGAATATGACCTCAATACCAATGAATGGACAGATGGCATCCTGTCCAGCGTCATGCGGATGGCATGTGCAGGTACCCATGGGGCAGGCTAAGTCTGGGGATAAGAAAGCTCAACTTTGGGAGAAAAATGCTGGGGTAATGCTGAGGTTCAAGGAAGCAACATCTCTGAAGAAGTGAGTGTGGAGGACAAGAGGTTGGTGAGAGCCTCCTGGTTTCCTTATTTATCTTCTGCCAAGATGAGAAACCAGATGAGAAGTGGATCCTTTTTGATGGCCCGGTGGACACGCTGTGGATTGAAAGCATGAACTCCGTCATGGACGATAACAAAGTGTTGACCCTCATCAATGGAGAGCGCATTGCAATGCCTGAGCAGGTACGGGGACCCCTGCAGAGGTGGAAACTGGATGGTGGGCACAGGCAGGACTATGGGGAGGAGCCCCAGAAGCCCCAGAGAAGAGTAGGTTTTACAGGAGAGAGCTGAGGAGCCTGCATTCAGGAAAACCTATGTTCATAGGCCTTGTCTGCCATAGATGTGGCAAATCATTGTATGTAAAAGAACTTGTGTGCAAAGAAGCCTCTGCAGACTAAGACAGCTCTTCTCAGCCCCATTTTCACTGATGTCTGAGATATGACCTTCACTGTACACCCAAGGTTAGGAATTAACAGGCTGTAAAGCCCACCCTTTCTCACCCACTCAATGCAAGTGGTTTTTCACAAGAATAACCTTGAATAAGCTCTCATTTTTTTTTTTTTTTTTTTTAAGCAAATAACTTGTACTTGTAAACCTCAGGTCTTTATTCATCTTGCCACACTTGGTACTTGGTAGGGACAACTTGGCATTGTCGTTCTGGGTGTTTTGATGACTATAGATGTGGGGTGGGGTGGAAGGAAAGACGAGATTCTGACAAAGCATATCCTTAGGTGTCTCTCCTGTTCGAAGTGGAGAACTTGGCAGTGGCCTCTCCAGCCACTGTGTCTCGCTGTGGGATGGTCTACACTGACTACACTGACCTGGGCTGGAAGCCCTATGTTCAGTCATGGCTGGAAAAAAGGCCAAAGGTACAAAGGGAAGTAAAGGGAGGGAAAGCGACTAGCGTGGCCACAGGACACAAAAAGGAATAAAGAGCCCCTTCTCGTTCAACTCCAGGGTGAAGTAGAACCCCTGCAGCGCATGTTCGAAAAGTTCGTCAATAAGATGCTGACCTTCAAAAAGGACAACTGCAATGAGCTGGTGCCCCTCCCAGAATACAGCGGAATCATCTCCCTCTGCAAGCTGTACTCGGCCCTGGCCACGCCGGAGAACGGGGTGAGACAGAGACCGGAGCTGGGCTGGGACAGGAAGGGCTCATGACCTCTGGGAGACAACTGCAGGGAAACTGTCTGAGACATAGATGAACACCAGGCTTGAGTGGAGCCCAAAGGAGGACCCACAGGTAGTGTGCGCGCTCGTGCACGTGTGCTAGAGGGCAGACTGAGCTCTCTAAGTTCGGTTACTGCACAGTAGGGCTCTCACTGTAATTCCTATCATATTTTGAGAGTTCATTTGTTTCCTCATTTTTGCATCCTTTTATATATATATGTATATACATACACACACACACATATATACACATATAAATGTATATGTATTTCACCCTGGTATATGTGAAGCTTTGGAATATGGTGTCTGCTGAAAGGAGCTCTCACCCTAATCTCATGAGGGTTTTAGAAATTTTCAGATTCAAGAAAAATTTGGTGTGCCCTGATGGCCTAGTGGATGAGGCCACCAGACATAGTCCACATACATCCCAAGGACCCAGGTTTGAGACCCTGGGCTGGGGGAACAACCAAGATTGATAACTAAATAAAATAAATAAAATGCTTTTTCATCCTCTCGCTTCCTGCCTGCCTGCTTACTTCCCTTCATTCCCGCCTGTACCTTTCCTTTAGAAAAGAAAAGAAAAGAAAAGAAAAGAAAAGAAAAGAAAAAAATTTATTTCAATATGGAATTATTGGGTGAGAACCAAAATTGAATTTTTTTTGGTTAGGATTAAATCATGGCGCTGAAATAGTTCATACTGATTTTAAAGATGTTGCCAGACAACTACCTGTTAATTTAAGGTTACATAACAATTAGGATCTATAACAGTGTATGTCAGTGCTGGCACAGTTAATATAAATTAAAACTATTTAAATGGGTGTACGTTGGTAGAATAGTGGTTTGGTCAACTGCCCCCAGCTGGCCATGTTCTCTGGTGTGGCCAGGGCCGAGTACAGCTTGCAGAGGGAGATGATTCCGCTGTATCATCTCAAGTTGAATCTATGTCCGCATACATTTCGAGGACACAGGTTCGTGTCCCAGGTCAGGGAGAACGACTAAGATGAACAAATAAATGAAATAAAGTGTTCCTTCCTCCTCTCTTTTCCTACCTACTTACTTCATTCCTGTCTTCAGCTCTCCTTTGGGGAAAAAAAAAAAAACTAAACTAAAAAATATATAGATGAACTTACACGGTGTGGGAAGGGGGAATAGAGGAAAAGGACAGTAATATAATGTCAACAGCACACAGGGGCTGAGGAGGGCTGCCTGGGGTGCGGGAGGAGGCTGTTCTTAGGTGGGCAGAGAAGGAAGAACACTGATGAATAGAATGGAGAGGACAGCTTTCCAGGTGAGGAGAATGGCCGTTACAAAAACATAGGCCTTCCTGCTGGACAGGGTTTGCCGGCCCTCTTCAGTATGGCCGGACCCTGAGAAGAGGATGTTGTGTGTTGGGGTGTCTGAGAGAACATTCTAAGGATTCTTATCTATCACATTCAGTTCAGAAAATTGAATGTGATAGATAAGAATTTCAGCACAATTTCTCACCTATGCTATGAGCGTTATTCTAAGAACAAGTCCAGTGTTCTGAATTGGACAGCATCCTGTCTATCCCATTATTTGTAGGTTCATTCTAGCTATCTTTATTCAAACCCCACCCTCAAACACTCGCAGCCCGTGGGCCTGTGACTGTTTCACATAGTAAGTTAGAGAGGATGGAATGATGCTGAGTTAGTTGTTGTTGGTTTTTTTCCCTAAGGAAGCCCAGTGAAGTTTGGACAGCCCCATGACCTCCGAGCCACTGTCAAAGAACAGAATCTTGGTCTTGTGGCTCAGGTGGCTGAGATGACTGAGATGTGGACCATATAAAACCCAAGGACCCAGGTTCTTGACCTGGGGCCAGAGGAGGAAAACCAAAAAACAAACAAACAAATAAATAAATATGCTTCTTCTTCCCTTCCCTTCCTCTTTTCCTTCCTCTCTTAAAAAAAGAAAAAAACAGCATTTTCATGTGCTCTCTGGGTTGAGGGATTGAGAGCATGAACTCTAAGTGTGTTTCTACTATTTAGTTAGTACCTTTTAAATTTTACTTAAAATTATACAAGTGATAGTTGAATATCATTTTCTTTGTAAAAATTAAAAATTTTCATGTAAAACAAAATTCCTTTCTGATCACCTGTCCTCCTAATTCTGGTCTACTTTCCTCTCTATATAAGTAACTATGGTAGCATGTTTGTATATGTCATTGCAAACCTTTTATTTATATACGTTTACACACAAACCAATAGGTAGCCATAGAAAATATATTCTTTAAATATATCAATGCTGTATGCTGCATTTGCACATGATTATTAAATCAACAGTGTTTTTGAGTTCTATGTTGCACCATGTAGATTAACTTCATTGCTTTTAACTGCTGTATACTGTTCCATTGTAGAGAACATTCTATTTTTCCAACCTTCTGCTAGTGGATGTTTAGATCATCTCCACTTGTTTTTGCAAATGTAAAGAAGTCACTACAGTTGTTCATGGGTCTGCTTCCTTGGGCACCAGTGGGTACTTCACCAGTGTGTGCTTGGATATCTAGAAACTCAGGGCAACTTCTGAGCTATAAGAAGTGTCAAGTTTATCTTCATGTTTTAGATTTAGGTTCATCTACAACCATATGGCTTTCCAAACAGAACCATGGAGGGAGGAAAACTCTTAAGCCTTTGTGATGACCTGCTGAAACAGATCTGTTCCTCTTTTAGATTTAGGGTATTAAGTCTAGGATATTTCCTCTTCTCTCCTTGCATCCAGGTGAACCCAGCTGATAGTGAAAACTATGTCTCCATGATAGAGTTGACATTTGTGTTTAGCATGATCTGGTCTGTGTGTGCCTCTGTGGATGAGGAGGGCCGAAAGAAGATTGACAGCTACCTCCGAGAGATTGAGGGCTCCTTTCCCAATAAGGTCAGGACACTCAAACACAGTGGTCCTGTGTTTTCCAGAATGCTCCAGTATCCATGACCCTTAGATTCTTCTTGAGTTTTAACTTGGCAACCCAGTTCTCTTCCAACCAATGGTCTGTAAGCACTTTTCTGGGCTGGTATGCTAAAGAAAGGCTTTGGTAACTTGACCTCATTTCTTCTTCAGGACACTGTTTATGAGTATTTTGTGGACCCCAAGATACGGAGTTGGACATCATTTGAGGAGAAGCTCCCTAAGAGTTGGCGCTACCCTCCAAAGTGAGAGCAGGGTCTTGGAATTGGATCAGGCTTGGGGCTGTAGATGGTGGAAGATGTAGCAACAGCAAGAGCAAACTCTAGAAAGAAGAGGATGGATTCCAGAGCAGAGATACCTCTTGAGTACAGGAAGCCGGAGCTAGAGGAAATAGGATTGTGTCCTTAAGAAGAATGTCCATTCCCCAGACCCCATGGGAGGCCGGGTTGGTGATTAGAGTGGTGGTGCTGGAGGAAGATAAGTGTTGGGAGACAAAATGAAGTGGAAGTTAGGAAGGACTGGGCCAGTGATCCCTGAGACTCACGTCCCTTTTCTTCCCTAGCTTGCCTTTCTATAAGATCTTGGTGCCCACTGTCGACACTGTTCGCTACAACTACCTGGTGAGCGCTTTGGTGACAAACCAGAATCCTGTCCTGCTCGTGGGTCCTGTGGGGACTGGAAAGACCTCCATTGCCCAGAGTGTCCTGCAGTCCTTGACCTCCAGCCAGTGGTCAGTGCTCATTGTCAACATGTCTGCACAGGTGTGTTGCAAGACCCAGAGGCCAGGTCCCCAGCTCCCCTTCTCTCCCTGCCTTCTGCTCTCCATTGGGACCCAAGTGCCTGGCTGACACTTTTGTCTATCCCTGTATTTCTCTTGGAGGTCCCAAACATTCATGCTGTACCTTTTTCACCAGACCACATCCAATAACGTGCAGAGCATCATTGAGAGCAGGGTGGAGAAGCGAACCAAGGGTGTCTACGTGCCATTTGGGGGGAAAAGCATGATCACCTTTATGGATGACCTAAATATGCCAGCTAAAGACATGTTTGGATCCCAGCCACCCCTGGAGCTGATTCGCCTCTGGATTGACTATGGCTTCTGGTACGATCGCATAAAGCAGACCATCAAGTACATTCGAGTAAGCATTCCAAGAACTCATTCTGCAGGCCTTAACCCACCTGTGTATATGTCATTACAAATCTTTTATTATATACATTTACATACAAACTTATAAGTATCCATAGAGAATGTATTTTTAAAATTTATCATGCTATATGCTGCATTTGCATATGCTTAGTGACTCGACAGTGTTTTTGAGTTCTATGTTGCAACATATAGATTAACTTCATTCCTTTTAACTACTGTGTACTGTTCCTCACTCCATGGAGACTACAGGAGAGAATCTTATAATATAATCCCATATTCTTCTCCACACAGGAGTGTTCTGCCTTTCTCAGAACCCAGCCATCTAGCTCCTAAGTTGTCCGTTTCTATTAACTCTCTTTATTCACGCTAACCTGTGCTTTGTGACCAAAGGATCCTGTCCTCTAACTGTCACTCCTTATTCTACACTCCTATTCTACACTCAGATGTCAACCCTGATGCCACTGTCTAGGTGCCATAGTCCTGTCCCTAGGCCCCTCTGCCTTCCATTGTTGCAGTAGTCACCTGCAAGTATCAGTTCTCTGCTCCCCACCCAGGACCCAGGCATCTCTCTTCAGTCCTGACTCTTCTCCCACAGGACTTGGGGCATCTTGGTTTTCCTTTTTCTGAGGTATTCATCTATCTGGTACTCAGGGTCCAAAATGAACCTAATAATATATTCAATGTGGTTGAGAAAGAGCACACATAGGCATAGATCAATACATTTTTAAAAAAGGATCTGAAAGATGTATTCAAATTTTTTTTTTTTAACCTTCGGTTTTCTAATTTGGGTACATGAATTATACTGATTAAATTAAGAAAATACATTAATAATTCTAAAAACATCCTCCCTATTTCTGTGCTTCATCTCACCCCCTCTCCCCACAATGTCTAGGACATGTTCCTGATGGCTGCCATGGGCCCTCCTGGGGGTGGACGGACAGTCATCTCCCCAAGGCTGCAGAGTCGCTTCAACATCATCAACATGACCTTTCCCACAGTGAGGGCGGAATGGGGGTTTGGAGGACACTGTGGGAAGGCAAAGCCATCTATGTCCCAGAGAATGAGAGGGCAGATGAAAGTGGGGGCCAAGGTACCCCCAAGCAGAGTTGCATACGGGGAGCTATCATGTATAGGGGTGACCACTCTCTGTATGAGCTGTAGGTTCCAAGTTTAGTTTGCTTGCTCTGGAAGACAAGGGCTTTCAGTCCCAATGAGCAGAGAATGTAGCAGAGCCCGAATGAACAGAGGAAGAGAGAGCCTACAAAGCTGAGCCAGGGTTAGGGGGAGGTAAGTGAGGCAGTCCATAATCAGGATAAATATCACTTAAAGATAATGGTTCTTAAAATCAATACCAACAATTCAAGATGAGCAAAACACCAGATTTTAAAATAAATACAGGATTAGTTCCGTGCCATGCTGAACCATATTGAAGCCTGAGGCAAGAGGAAAAATTAAAAAACAATAATACTGATGCTATTTTTATTTAAAATGTTGGTATTTGTTCATCATGAGCATTTTCATCATTATTTTTAAATATTAAAATAATATTTCTCTTGATTTCTGCGGTCTTTTGGTGGCCCCTTAAATTCTGTCCCTAGGCAAGGGTTCCATTCATGTGCCCCTGGTCCCTAACCTGGCTGAAAAGCCAGGACCCTGAGAAAGTGAGTCTGAGCTCCTGTTTCCAGGAGTCCCAAATCATCCGAATATTCGGCACCATGATCAATCAGAAGCTTCAGGACTTCGAGGAAGAGGTGAAGCCCATAGGGAATGTGGTGACGGGGGCCACCTTGGAAGTGTACAGCACTGTGGTTCAGCGCTTCCTGCCCACACCCGCCAGGATCCACTACCTCTTTAATCTCCGAGACATCTCAAAGGTAAATCTCTGTCTTACTCCCCCGCCACCCCGCTGCTTACCTGGTACAACCTCCTTGGAGGCATTCTCGTCTCCTCAAAGTAAGCCTGGGAGCTCAACAGCATCCTGTACATCCCAAGTCACCCCAATCCTAGAACACCATCCACCTCTAAAACTTCTGCAGAGAATCTTTTCCCTCTCTTCATCCCGTTAGTCATACCTCTTCCGCAGGTGTTCCAGGGCATGCTTAGAGCCAACAAGGATTTTCATGACACCAAGGCCAGCATCACACGACTCTGGATCCATGAATGCTTCAGGTGAGATGCCTGGGCCCCAGCCAGATCCCGCTTCCTCAGCCTTGCTCCCAAGACCTACCACTTCCACCCAACCTTCCCTTGGGGCCATTTTCTTCAGTCCCAGATCTCTCTCCAACTCCCTCCCAACAGGGTCTTCTCTGACCGATTAGTTGATGCGACAGACATGGAAGCCTTCATGGGCATCATAAGTGACAAACTTGGCTCCTTCTTTGACCTCACATTTCACAATCTTTGTCCCAACAAACGTCCTCCTATCTTTGGTGAGTGGGGAGCTGTGGCTACTGGAGGCTGGAGGTTCTTAGGAGATGGGTTGGAAGGTTGGAAGGAGAGTGGAGACATGGAGTCCTGATGGAGTTCTCGGGCCCTTTGGGTACATCTGGGGAAGATCAGGCACATGAGACTCTGCCTCCCTTTTCCCATGGCCCAGGAGACTTCATGAGAGAGCCCAAGGTGTATGAAGACCTGACTGATCTGACAGTACTGAAAACGGCCATGGAGACAGCTCTAAATGAGTATAATCTGTCACCTGCTATTGTGCCAATGCAGCTGGTGCTCTTCAGAGAGGCTATTGAACACAGTGAGCATGTTCCACTCCTGCCTTCTTCCCAGCACCCCAGTTATGAGGTGTTTCCCAGGTCTCAGCATCGCTCCAAATCAAGTCTGGAAAGTTGCCTTCCTTCCCGGCCCCTGATGCCCTTGTGGGTGGGTGATAGGTGGAGCTTTTTCTTGTTGATGGTATTTAATGGACATGGTAGAGGTTAGAATTTGAATTGCTACCAGGGCCTCAGGACCTTACCTCTTCCCACACTTCTTGGTCCCTCTACTTGAGTTTCAGACACCCCAGTCCCTAGTGTAGGGCCTGGAGGATCCCCTGAGGTCACTCAGTCAACTCACTGACCCCCTGCTTCCCTCCCCCCACAGTCACACGGATTGTACGGGTCATTGGGCAGCCTCGGGGCAACATGCTCTTGGTGGGCATTGGGGGCAGTGGGCGCCAGAGTCTGGCTCGCTTGGCCTCATCCATGTGTGAGTACATCACTTTCCAGATCGAGGTCACCAAACACTATCGGAAGCAGGAGTTCCGGGAAGGTAGGGACTGGGTTTCTGAAATGGGGGATCATTTGGGCTGGGAATGAGAGATCGGATGACTGACAAGAAAGAAGAGTGGTAGAAGCTGGACAATGAGATGTGCCAGGCTCCCAGGGGGTACAGGATGGTGCTGTGTATTGTGTTGCCAGCTGAGGTAGGGCTCCTGAGGGGAATAAGGGACAAGCTGGTGTGTCTGAAGAGCTCCCCCCATTCCTCCCTCATCTGGCCCAGATATCAAGCGTCTCTATCACCAGGCTGGGGTGAACCTCAAGGCCACGTCGTTCCTTTTTGTGGACACCCAAATTGCTGACGAGTCATTCCTAGAGGACATTAACAACATCCTCAGCTCAGGCGAGGTCCCCAATCTCTACAAGGCTGATGAATTTGAAGAGGTATGATCCCTTCCACACTCACTACCGGTTAGTGCTTTGGCTTTCCTGACTAACCCCTGAAGAAGCAAATCTTAGAATATGCTGCTGTAGCATCCCCTCTGTCCAGTGACCCCCTTTAGGTGGAAGAGCTGTTCCTCTTCAGCTGCCTTCCTCAAGGACCCTCTAGAACCCACACCTGGTCAGCAGAGCCCCACCCACTGCCCCCTCGGGTTCTCGTGGAAACATCAGCACTCTGACGTGGTGTGGCTTCTATGTAGATCCAGATGCAAATCATAGACCAGGCCCGGGCCGAGCAGGTGTCCGAGTCGTCCGACAGCCTCTTCACCTACCTCATCGAGCGCGTGCGCAACAACCTGCACCTCATTCTCTGCCTTAGCCCTGTGGGCGACCCCTTCAGGTGACTCCAGTTATAGCCAGTGCTCTTCATAGAGGGTGGGGGCCCTCTTCACTTTTGGCCTCCCAGGCTTTCTATAAGCAAACTTCATGAGCCTGTCCTGCTGGGTTTGCCCCATCTCCCTTCCCTCTCAAGTGCTTTCTCTCAGGACTCTCCCATGTTTACAGAGGAGCCCTCCACCTGCTTTGGGTATAGCTAGATTTAAGAGGCAGGGAGGGTCATAGGGTTTTTTTGTATTGTTTTTATATTTTTAATTATGGTAAAATATATATGTATATATGTATACCTAACAATTTACCGTCTTAACCATTTTGTGCAACAACTCTTTAGAACATTCTCATCTTGCATAACTGAAACTCTGCACCTATTAAGCAACTCCCTATTTCCCTGTCCCTTAGCAACCTCTGTTCTACTTTTTGTTTCTATGAGTAATGACTCTAGGTATCTCATATAAGTTGGATCAGATAGTATCTGTCCTTCTCTGACTGTCATGTTTCACCCAGCATAATGTCCTCAAGGTGTCGCATGTGACAGGATTTCCTTCTTTAAGTCTAAGTAGTATTCCTTTGCCTGTATACACCTTATTTTGTTTACCCATTTTAGGTATGACTAGATTTTTTAGGGTCATCATAAAGTAGGAGGAGGACAGAGAACTTCTGTAGAAAGATAATTTGGGTTACTATTTTGTTTATTTTATGTTTATGGTATATGGTAGATTTATCATATGCCAGGCTAAACATTTTACATGTAGCACCTCACTGAATCCCCTAACAATCTTAGCTAGTATATGTTGCTATTCCCATTTTAGAGATGAGGAAACTGGCATTCAGAAGGTTAGATCACTTACCTAAGATCCACACCTAGAAAGTGAGGAACTTGGTCTTTTTGACCCTGGAACGAAATGCTATCCTGAACTAGCTCTGAGGCAGGGAGAATATGGACAAGGAGATATAGGGGCAGGAGTGGAGCACTTCGGTTCCTGGAAAGCAGATGGACATGGGACAAAACCAGTAGCTGAGGCTGAGTCTGCAAAGGGCTTAACAGTCTCTCAAAAATCCTTACCAGGAATTGGATCCGCCAATACCCAGCCTTGGTGAACTGCACAACGATCAACTGGTTCTCAGAGTGGCCCAGAGATGCCCTGCTGGAGGTGGCTGAGAAGTACCTAATGGGAGTAGACCTGGGGACTCAGGAGAATGTGAGTGCCTCCTCCCCATCTCTCCTCACATGCCTTGATCCCTGCCATCTCCTTCCTCTGTCTGCCTTTACTGTCTGTCTTACTTCCTTTATCTACTGGCCTCAGATCCACAGGAAGGTGGCCCAGATCTTTGTCACCATGCACTGGTCAGTGGCTCAATATTCCCAGAAGATGCTATTGGAACTGCGAAGACACAACTATGTCACACCCACCAACTACCTGGAACTCGTGTCTGGATATAAGAAGTATGAAGAAGAGTAGGGGATGTGGAGGGCCAGGGAGCATGGTGTCTTGTGGTGAAATGATGGAAAATAGGCAGGAGTTGGCCAAGGAAACAAGCTCAAGGACCTGGGTGCTGATGGGGAATGACAGATATGTAGTGGGTCTTAATTTTGCCCAAGAAGTTAATAAAGAAAGTTTCCAGGGACATGGTCATCTCTAGAATCCCCCTGAATATGTTTCCCAGGCTCCAGTCTCTCTCCATACCCTTTCTTCCAGGAAGATGTAAGCAGGAATGAAGGTGAGTAGGCAGGCAGGCAGGCAGGAAGAGAGATGGGAAGAAATATTTATTTTCATTTAGACACACTGTGTTTGGTTGAGCCCCCTGGCTCTGAGATATTAACTTGGGTCCTTGGGTGGTATATGGACTGCACTGTTGGCCAGAGTCAGCATACCTAACCCTACTCCACCTGGGTATGTCAGGAATGATGTTTCTTTTTCCAACCATACTACAACTGCGATATTGCCATATATCCCTCTTATATATCTATATACACACATATAAATATGTATTATAATACAATATATACTATCTATTATAACATATGGATACACATATTATGTAGTACACACACACACACACACACACACACACACACACACATATAGTGACAGTATTCTCTTCTCTGCCTATAATGTCTTCTAGTCTTTCTGCCCTTCCCAAGAATTTTATATTCATTCATTAAGTTTGAATAAGTAAGCACGACCATACTTTGCTTTGAAGGATATAAGGTAAATGTGAAAAAGCAGACATCATTTATTGGATTCAGTATTAAATCAAGGCAAGAAAAATGCCATTTGCAATAATAATGATAATCAACACTTATTCCTTAATTTAACACATTTTTTAAATAATCTACTATGTGCCAGGCACTATTGTAGACACTCACAATATACCAGACAACGAAATAAAGGCCTTACCTTCCTTGGGTTCATAGTCTTATATTTTGTTTACTATTTGCCATTAATTGCACTAAGCCCTTTTAAAGCATTTTATAATGTAGTTTTAGCAAATCACCTTTTATAGGATTTTTAAAAATACAATGTTGAAATACTTTTTGAATGTATTGTCAAAAATTTAAACTTGGGAGTAATGTGCCCTGGTGGCTCAGGTGTGAAGCCCAGACCTGGGGAGCAGTACACATAGAGCCCAGGAAGAGGGGTTCTCAGTCCGAGACCAGGAGGATCAACTAAAATGAACAACAAAATAAATAAAATGCTATTTCCTCCTGTCTCTTCTCTCGTGCCTGCTTCCTGCCTGCCTTCATTCCTGCCTGCTTCCTTCCTCTTTAAAAACAATACAAAGTAACCTGGGAGCCTTAGAAAAATCCAGATTTCTGGCTTCTCTTTAAAAATCAGAAATTGTGGCAATACTGAGCCCACATCCACTTCTACGTGGAAGAAAGCTGAGTCAGGGACAAGTTTGTATTTTCTGGCTCACTGAAGTCCCCCACCTGCTGCACAGTGTGGGACAGTGGGAGATTCTCCAGCAGGAACATTATGTGATGAAAACAGTATCTAGCGAGCTGGTTTTGACAGTGGCATATAGAATGAATCAGAGGGGACAAGAAACTGTGAGCCGGGGGGCCAGTTGGGAAGCTGTTGGCAATGACCCAGGCAGGAAGTGATTTAAAAAAAAAAAAAAAGACGACACCTGGTAATGGTGGTGGTGGCAACAGAAAGGAAGATAGGGTTCCTGGGCACTCCGCTTTCTGCAGTTCAGTCTGCCCTCACCCACACCCCTATTCTGTCCCCAAGGCTGCTGGGAGAGAAGCGGCAGGAGCTGCTGAACCAGGCCATTAAGCTGCGAACAGGACTGTTTAAGATCGACGAAACCAGGGAAAAGGTGGAGGTGATGTCATTGGAGCTGGAGGATGCCAAGAAGAAGGTGGCCGAGTTCCAGAAACAGTGTGAGGAGTACCTCGTCATCATCGTACAGCAGAAGCGGGAGGCGGATGAGCAGCAGAAGGTGCCCCCACATCTGGTCCTGCCCCTTGTGTCCCCCACTACCAGCATCAACTGGGTGGAGGCTTCCCAGCCTCCCCCAATTACTGTGCCAGGGCACGCACGGTCCACTCGTCAGCTCTGTCTTTCACCCTTATGGCCCCCATTATCCCCATCACCTGTGCCCAAGGTAAAGACTGTCCTCTTTTCATTCCTAGGCTGTCACAGCCAATAGTGAGAAGATTGCAATCGAGGAAGTCAAGTGCCAGGCACTGGCTGACAATGCCCAGAAGGATCTAGAAGAGGCATTGCCTGCCCTGGAAGAGGCCATGAGGGTATAGGGGCGGGAGGGCCAAGGAAAGGGAATGGGGCTGACTTTCCTTATTCTCAAAGTCCCTGGGGAAATAAGAGGGAGAGGAGGTACCTCAGCTGGGGCCGGTCTCCATAAGGACCTGTCTTGCCACCTGAGTTGATTCTGGCTCTGTTTCCTAAGTTAGTCCCTCTCCCCAGGCCCTGGAGTCTCTGAACAAGAAAGATATAGGAGAAATCAAGTCTTATGGACGCCCCCCTGCCCAAGTGGAGATAGTGATGCAGGCCGTTATGATTCTTCGAGGCAATGAGCCCACCTGGGCAGAGGCCAAGAAGCAGCTAGGTAAGTTACAGAAGCAGAGGTCATTCACGTGGATTCATGCCTCAGTTATTAATCATCCGACGTGGGCCAGGCACTCGGCGAGACAAATGAAGGAGTACTAACCCTCAGGGACAGAGCACCTAGTAGGAAAGAGAAGATGTAAGTAGCAGTTAAGATTCTTTGGTTACAAGTATCAGAAAATGACTTGATGTAAACAAAATAAGGGAAATTGGCATAAAGATAAAGGAATGTATCTCAAAATCCAAGGTCAGGAAAGCCTTCAGGCCTTAAAAAAGACAGGACTCAGAACAGCAAGTCTTTCTGTATCATTTTGGTGCCTTTCTCTTCTTCAGGTGCCACGGTGGACTATAGCCTGCGAGCCTAGTTTGACCGTTACCCTACAACACAGTGTAAAACCTGTAGAAAGAATCATGTGTCGGGTCAGTGATGGGTGGTGAGGGAAGAAGATTGTGCAGGACCCTGCGTGCAGGGTCTAGAGAAGGTAGCAGGTCAGCCAAGGAAGTTGCGATGAGGTGAGAGATGCTGACCTTGAGAACTGGACCCCGGAGCACTGTGGCCTAAGCAGTGGAGGTGGATCCCAGACAGGGAGGGTGGGCCGGGCCCTCTGGCCAAGGCCTCCAATATTCATCCCATAGGGGAACAGAACTTCATCAAGTCACTGATCCACTTTGATAAAGACAACATCTCAGACAAGGTTCTGAAGAAGATCGGGGCCTACTGTGCTCAACCTGACTTCCAGCCTGACATCATTGGCCGTGTCTCCCTTGCTGCCAAGTCCCTCTGCATGTGGGTGCGGGCCATGGAGGTAAGTGGTGCCTGAGTGCATCGGGGACAGTGAGGCCAGCCTGGAGGAGGGCAATGTGCACTGGAGAAGACTGGGCATGGAAGACCCACGTGGGAGGGAAGGATCTCTGGGAGGTGAGTGGGTAGGTGGGCAGGCCACCCCCACAGCCTTGGCTGTCTCCCTGAAGATGTATGGGAGGTTGTATCGGGTTGTGGAGCCCAAGCGGATCCGAATGAACACAGCATTGGCCCAGCTCCAGGAGAAGCAAGCAGCACTGGCTGAGGCCCAAGAGAAGCTGCGAGAGGTGAGCCTCATCCTTGTCTTTTCCACACAGTTCCTCTGCCTGTTTTCCAGGATACTTCATTATTGTGTGTTTCTCCTCATCAGTTCTGTTCCCTTCTCCCTTACAGTCCTGCTGGCCTCGAACTCTGAGCCCTGCTTTGATAGGGTCCCTCTGGCTCCGAAAGCCCATTCTGTTGCGGAGGGGCCCAAAGGCACAGAGGACACTGTCCCCTGGAAGCCCCTTCAGATACTGGTCTGGGAGCTGGCCACCACTCTTGCGGTCTTTGGAGATGAGCCCTTAGATGAGACTGATGAAATCTGTGTGGCAAATGGGTCTTTACTGGAATGTGGTGGCAGGGAGGGGCATCCACGTGGACCAGGAGGAATGTGAGGACAGCTGAGTGAGTGGAGTGGGGCGTGGGCAGGCAGAGTGGTCTCAGAGGTAGGGGGATCTACTTTTGGGGGGCAGGAAAGAAAACCCAGGAGGTGATACCTACAGTGTCTGCACAAGTAAATGTCAAGGAAGGCAGAATGTGAAGCACTTTGGCCAAGATTTCAAAACTATTCTAGTCTTATAGGTGAAGCTGTCTGTAATGGATTTAGTAGGTAACATGTTCCCATGATTTGCAACTGAAAAGATACAAAAGAGCACTCAGTAAGGAGTCTCCTCCCACTTTCCTCTCTAACCTTCTAGTTCCCCTCCCTTGATAGCCGCCATCACTACAAATTCCTATTTACCCCGCAGTGGTGGTTTCTGCTTATATAAGCAAATTTCTATTTAATTTTTTTTGTTCTGCATTTTACACCCTACCTATGCTTTCTTATCTCACTTGCTGATATACAGAAGATTGCTCCATACCAGTATGTAGAGTCTCTTCTTTTTATTGCTGCGTATTCCAGCAGATGGCTATCCCACCATTTACTTACCAGTTTCCCTTCTTTGATGGGCCTATTCATTGTGTCTAATTTTATCTTCACTTGTCTTCAGACTTTGTTGTTGTCATCTTGCGTCATACAGACGCTTTACATTTTTATTTAACCAATACTTGTCACAGCATATCACAGTGTTTGAAGCAGTACCAACTATGGAGAACAGGGAACCCAGCCGCCTCACATCAGATAAGAGGGCCCCAGTGTAGTGAGGTTAAGGGACTTGCTTACTGACAGCTGCACCCCATGAGGCTCATGCCCTTCTGCGGCAGGTGTCTTCACTGTCAGGAGCGAAGCTGCCTTTAAGGCCTTTTCTGATTTCAAACTCCACAGACCCACCCCTTCTGCCATTGTCACCTCCCAACCTCTCCAGAGACCACTTTTTTATTCTCTCTTTTTCAAGAGTGAATAATCACAGGCGTGGTAGTCCATTTGAAAGGTTTCTTACCCCTGGATGAATCATATCCTGGGCCCTATAATTAGGGTTTGTTCCCTTCACTTATGAAAAATGGGACCTCAGGAGTCAGCTGCCAACAGTGTCAGTCGTTGGACAAATGTTTATAAAGCACCCAGGATGAGTGCTTTTGAGAGCCCTTAACTGATAAGAGTAAGCAGGCAGAGAACCAAAGCTTTTCTCTTTTGTTACTGACAAAAGCTGTGAAGCGTAAGAACCAAATACGGCTTTTAACAGGCATGTGGACCGAGGCATGTGGATTCACTCGCAGACAGCACTGTGCTGCTACTGGGCTCCCCACCACCTGCTGCCCCCATTAAGCCTGTGGATCACTGGCGGAGCCGAGAACTAGCATTTGAAAGCTCTCCCGATGGAGTGTGCCTGCACGTTGACTGAGGCTCAGCGGTCTGGAAAGAGGCCAGAGCCTAGCTGTCTTGCACATCAATCTAAATCTTGGGCAAATAGTTGGAACCATTACTCACTTGCTTGAGGCTCTGAAAATATGTTTTCCCCAAGTCCAATTCTTTTATGATTATGACTTACCACTTTAGAAATTGCCCCAGAAAGCTATAAAATAGGTCAGAACTAAATCTTAATCTATTACAAGGCAACTGTATATTCAATGTTGAAAATTCACTCTTTTCTATTTCCCATTCCAAATTATATCTAGCCACATTGTCCAACATAGCATACTGGAGGTTATGCATTGAGATTAAACAACAGCATTAAAATAATAAGAATACACAGAAAATCCACACATTTGAATATAACCCCCACCCAGGGAGAAATTAAATTTCAAAGATGAAATCGCTTTGTAAACTGAAAGTCCAAATTAAAATCTGAAATCACACTATCTTGCTTTAAGCAAGTTTAAAATGCTGTTTTGGGTACCTGATCTTTCTAACCTGCCTAGAGACAAGCACAGAAGACTGACTAGTTTCTATATGGAAATGTCTTCAACCTTGAGAATGTGAAAATAAAAGTACAGTACAAAAGTTGGGAGGTGGGTGTGATCTGGTGGCTTAGTGACTTAAGTTCGACAGTCATAGTCCAGATACATCCCAAGGACCTAGGTTCGAGACCCAGGGGTGGGGGGAACAACTAGGATAAACAACTAAATAAAATAATAGGTAAATACTTCTTCCTCCTCTCTCTGCCTGCCTGCCTGCCTGCTTGCCTTCATTCCTGCCTGCATTGTTCCTTAAAAAAAAAAAAAATAGTTGGGAGGTAGGTGCAGGTGGGGCATGAGGGAAAAGTGGGACAATGGTTTTCCAGTAGATGAAAGAAAATGAGGTTTAAGTGTGTTATTTAAAGTTATAAAGGTAACTAAAACTCTTAAGAGTAGGAAGAAAGGGGAGGTGGTGTGGAGGTTGAAGGGAATTGAATTTTCACATATCAGAGTATAGAGTCAATAGAAATAGTCTAAAATCGACAAGCCAGGAAAAAGCAGCATACAGGATGCTTGTCACGGTAGAGAATGCCTCTGGAAGGATATTTAAGAAGCAGTCATATCGGCTCCCTGGAGAAGGGAAAGGGTGGATGTAGAGCAGAGAGCAAGAAGGAAGACTTTTCAGGCCTTTACGCCCTTGGAATTTTTAAGTTACTTCTTCACAAAGTAAACACAACTAAAATAAAATAGAAATAGCAGTGTCAAGATGTGCCTCTGCATGTACCAAGATATTCATTACACTACTGTTAATAATAGAAAATGTTGGAAAGTCACAAATGTCTATTAGTAGACATTTGTTATATAAATGATGCTTCAATCATACACGAGATTATTTTGCAGCTGTTAAAAAGAATGAGACAGCTTGACAAGCACTGATTTGGAGACAAGTTAAACAGCCTGATATTATGTTACATTTTATCTTGATGAAACAAAAAATCCATTCAAGAACCATTTCTTCCGTGCTGGGTGCTTTTCTAGGTCTAAGGATTCAGTAATAAACAAGACCTTGTCCTCAGGTTGCTTACATTTTCTTTATTATTGACGGGGTGTATGTATAGACTGTTTAGGAAACTACACTAGAAAGTGGGCAGAATGTTTCCCTGGAGCAGGAGTCGTGTTGGGTGTGAGGGAGGAGGACTAAACCTTTACTGTAAATTTTTTTGTTCCTTTTGAATGTTAATCTGTGTGAACTGGTCACTATTCAAAAAAGATATAAATGGGAAATTTATTTATATTTAAAGGAAAGGTGTAGGCTGGAATGAAAATAGGCAGGCAGGAAGAGAAAGAGAAGAAACATTTTATTTAGTTGTTCATCTTGGTTGCCCACCCCCCACCACCACCACCATGGACTTACCTGTTAGGCCACCAGGGTATGCTGGGAAAGTTTATTTTTAGAAAAAGACAAAGAAGTTGTTAGATGTGATAATGGTGTAATAATTATGTGGGGAAATTATCTCATTTTTTTCTAGAGATGTTTTATGAAACAGTTAGGCTTGAAATTTTGAGTTGGTAATTTAAGATATTGAGGCAAAAAGCAAGTAGGTGGGCTAAATATAGCAAAATGTGGACAACTATTAAAGCTATGTGATGCGGTGAACCCGTGTGGCTCAGGTGTTAAACCTGAGCCTGGGACAAGGACCTGTGTTTGTGGCCCAACTAAAATGAACACTTTACTAAATAAAATACTACTTCTTTCTCTCCCTGCCTGCCTGCTGCCTGTCTTCCTTTGTATATATATATATATATATGTATATATATATATATATACATACATATATATGGCAGCTAAGTGATGAGTATATAGATATTCATTATATTATTTTTTTTCTTAGGTTTTAAATTTTTCATAAATTTTTAATTAAAAAGATGAAAACTACAAACATTTAAAAACTACAAACAGGGTATTATATTTTAAGAAGTGGCATGAGCATATAATATTCAGCAATATGGAGATAACTACAAGGAGAAATAGTTAAACAATAAATTTATTACCTACAAATGGGGCTGAGAATGGGAGAGGTGGGCTAGAGGACTATTGCTTTTCACGATAACCCTTTTTGCTATATTATTTAGGCTTTTTTAAAACCTTATACATATAGTCCTCAAATGAAAAAAACAGGGAAGACAACACCACATGAAAATAAGTAATGAAATATAACATTAGACCAAGTGGGCTGGCTGCCTCCAGACAATCTCTTTGGGAAGCCAGATTGTAATCAGAATGCTGCTGATGAGCATAGATGGACTTAGCTCTGGGAGGCGGTCACTTGAGCCTGATGACAGGTATCACAGAGCAGAGATCTCATGCATGACCTCCATCAGGGTTAGACCCAACCTGTTGGGGCCAGAAAACAGAGCAAGGTCAGAGTTGGAGCTGGTGGAAAGTCAAGGACACTAGACCCAAAGCACCTGGCGAAGGCCGCTATGTGAAAACACTGGGACAGTGTGTCTGTGACTGTTCACCCGCCAAAATAAGATAGATATAGTTATTTTGTTAGAAAGCAAAGCCGTATAAGCAATCTAATGTAACTATAAACTTGCTGACGTAAGCTGCTTGAAGCAATGCTGTGTATGAAACCAACAAATAAGTGGAGACCAGGATGGTCAGGGCCTTCGGTCCAAGAGAAGAGAGACCATTGGTCCCCTGACCCCGGCTTTCCTATCTTCTTACACTTTCTCTTGAGTTTCTCAATCTCCTGTGGTGCCTTTCCTCACTATCCCTGCTCCCAGGATTGAACTCCTGTACCAACCCATGTGTTTGGGGCCTAGGGGTTGGGATGTGGGTAGGATGGGGGGTACTGTGTGGTGAGAGGCATCCCTTGTCCTATAGGCCCCCTGCTAGTGTTTCTTCTGGGGACCCAACTGGCCATACCGCTTCTGAGTGACATCCTCTTTCTTTAGATATTAATGTCTTCTAACAGATTATTTCCAAGGCTTGACCTGAAAGACCTCCTGTCACTTGCAGGTGACATTCCCATTTCCAAGTTCTTAGAGGTCAACGTCAATTATTGGGCCCAAGTACTCTGTGCTTACTCTGTGCTAGGCATTGTGCTACAATCCACACTTAACCTTCGTTAAAAGAGAAACTGAGGCATATTAAAATTTTAAGAGTTTATCTGAATAAAAACCTACTTCAGTTGAGCAGCAGGAACTGGAACTGATTCCGAATGCTCTGCCCTGGGGAGCCAGAGGAAAGACTTAGGAGGGAAAGTAAGGAAGCAACGGAAATTATTTGATTTGCTATAGCTTAAAGCCTCATTAGCTGTTTGAGATTAGCTATCCTTTACTTTTTGATTGCCTATCTTTGAGGCATTTGCAGGCTGACATTTTGGTTTACTTTTTGATTTCTCCTAGGCCACCATGCTTTAGAGCCATCTCAGGTGAATGGCCTCCTTGTTGGATTAATTTAACACTTGCAACAACCTGGGTGAGGCTCTGAAAGGCTGGAACTCAGTGTTGCTCAGTAAAGTAGGGCAAGGAGCTGAGCACGCTGCGCTATTGCAGGCTGCTCTACCGGGGGGATGACAGAAGGGAAGGGAACTAAGGTTTATCGCGTGCACACTCTATGCCAGACATTCAGTGTAACCCCAGTTCCAGATTCCTCATCTGAAAAGTATGGGTGATACAGTGTGCACTCAGGCAGGCGTACATATCCTGGACGACGTTTGGTCGCTCCACTACTTCAGATCTGAGTGATGTATTCCAGCCTCCACAGCCCCCAGGGTGGCAGCTGAATTCAGGGAAACTTCTAGTTCCTATCCCTGCTGTGGGACCTTGGACCAGGGCCTTTTTCTCGAATGGACTCTCCCTCTCTCCAATAGCTTCTGGGTCCTTTCCTAGGCCTTTCCTTCCTTTTTTAAGGTCTTGCCTTAGATATGACCTCTGGCACCCAGTGGCAGTCATTTTGTGCCATCTGGTCCTCTTCTGTGTAGCTTGTGGGGTTTACTTCAAGATGTCTGTCTCCTAGCCAGCCTTGAATTTCATCACCAAGTAGTTTCCAGGCTTGAGAAACATGGTAGAGGGGAGGGAAAGAATAACCCATCTTATCACATCGTATTTTCTCCTCACCCGCAACCATATCAGGTGGGTGTTATTATTCTTAATTTGCACATGAGGAAGTGGAGGATCAAAGAAATTATTTTACTCAAGGTCACTCAGCCACAAAATAGTAGATTGGTGATGCAGACCCTGAACAATCCAACTGCAAGCCCTATGTTTGACCCCTGTCCTCTGATCCCTCCCAGGTAGCTGAAAAACTGGAGATGCTGAAGAAACAGTATGATGAGAAGCTGGCACAGAAGGAGGAGCTTCGCAAGAAGTCTGAGGAGATGGAGCTGAAACTGGAGCGAGCCGGGATGCTGGTTTCTGGGTTGGCTGGCGAGAAGGCCCGATGGGAGGAGACAGTAAAGGTGAGATCAGTTGTACCACTTGGCTCTTCTTCCTCCCAGCCCACCAGTTCCCAGAGCTCCTCTCTTTTAGGTTGAGGGGCAATCAGGGGAAATGGGAGCACCTGAGTATAGAGACCACTCAGAATGGGGGTTGAGAGTTCTCCTCTCCCACCTCACAGTTGTTAAGAACATCTAGGGAAAAGGTGGTCTTTTCTGTACCATTAGGATCTGCTTCCATGCTTAGGTAGGGCTGGAAAACCCACAACTTTATATGGCCTGCCACCTGATAGAAACAGACATGGGACATCTTATCTACCTCCAGTAATTGCCTGGCTTTGTGAAAGAATTAAGCTTTATCATAAGAATGTAAACATCACAGGTAAAGTTGGGGAACTCAAAAGTACTCAGGATCAATTAGAGTTCTCAGAGCACAAGAGTCTAGGAAAGGGAAAGAATCTCTTGGATCAGATAGTGGCCAGAAGAGAGTCTTCAAACATTCCATGCATCTCCCAGTGCTGGGGGCCCCAGCAGACTCACACCTCCCCTACTATCCATCAGGGACTTGAGGAGGATCTGGGCTACTTGGCGGGTGACTGTCTCCTGGCAGCTGCCTTCCTGTCCTACATGGGACCCTTCCTGACCAACTACCGGGATGAAATTGTCAACCACATCTGGATGAGGAAGGTGAGGCAAGGCTCAGGTGTAATGAGTGAACTCTTGGACCCTGAGATCTTTGGGAGGAACCAGAGATTTGGGGAAGGAGTGGGCTTCAGGCATCAGACCTCCAGGCTGAAATCTAGGGCTTTCCCTGTCCAGATCAGCGAGCTTCAGGTTCCGTGCTCACCTCGTTTCACCTTTGATGACTTCCTGTCCAATCCTACCAAAGTTCGGGACTGGAACATTCAAGGGTTGCCCTCAGATGCTTTCTCCACTGAGAATGGCATCATCGTCACCCGTGGCAACAGGTAAGGCTGCTGCTGGGGGCATAAGGATGAGTAGGCACAGAGCCTGCCTTCTGACCATGCTTCCTTCTTCAGGTGGGCACTGATGATTGATCCTCAGGCCCAGGCACTGAAATGGATTAAAAACATGGAAGGAAACCAGGTATGAGGCTGGAGGCTGCTCTTTTTGTCTCCTCAGTAGACTCTCTTCCCAAGCCTGTCTTTTCCTGAGGTCCTAGCCTCGAGTCATTTCCCACTTAATGTTCCTCAGTGTTTCTTCTGTCTTTCCCCACTTGCTCTCTAGGGCCTCCAGATCATAGACCTGCAGATGAGCGATTACCTTCGAATCCTAGTAAAGGCCATTCAGTTTGGATTTCCAGTGCTGCTCCAGAATGTGCAGGAATATCTGGACCCCACACTCAACCCTGTGCTCAACAAATCTGTCACTCGAATTGGTCAGGGCCCAGGCTTATTGTGGGGTTGGGCTATGAAACCAATTCTGGAGACCAGCCCAGTAGCACACCAGGGAGGAAAGGGCTGGGTCTTTGGCTGTGTCCTCTACCTACTTGTCCTTCCATCTGACAGCCCCAGGCTGGAGTTCTTAGGGCAGGCTGAGTCTCTGTTACTGGAGGCTGACTGGGGACAGTCCTGTGGAGGCTTCACCATTTCCGTTGCTGCAGGTGGTCGACTGCTGATGCGCATTGGAGGTGAGGAGGTGGAGTACAATCCAAATTTCCGCTTTTACATCACCACCAAGCTCTCCAACCCTCACTATAGCCCAGAGACCTCAGCCAAGACCACCATTGTCAACTTTGCTGTCAAAGAACAGGTGGGTGCTAGACGGGACGAGGGTAAAGGAGAAAAGGCTGTCAGGATGGGGAACTAGGCCAAGACTGTGCTGAGCAGCTGGGAATGAGGGCTCTACAGGTGTGAAGGAGGTAAAAGAGTGCAGGAGGGATGAAAGGGGAGGTCACCAACGAAGTTCTCACCATGAGTCCTGGTGTTTTCAGGGCCTGGAGGCCCAACTGCTGGGCATCGTGGTGCGGAAGGAGCGGCCTGAGCTGGAGGAGCAGAAGGATTCACTGGTCATCAATATCGCTGCTGGCAAGAGGAAGCTCAAGGAGCTGGAGGACGAGATCCTGCGGTGAGACCGGGCCTCACCCACCCTCAGCCGCTGGCCTGCTTGAAAGCACAGCTAGCCCAGGAGGCTGACAGAGCCCCTTCTCCCCATCCCGGTCCTCACCTCTTGACCCATGTGCCACTTGGCTGCCCTCCAGGCTGCTGAACGAGGCCACAGGCTCCCTGCTAGATGATGTGCAGTTGGTGAACACTCTGCAGACCTCCAAGGTGACTGCTACTGAGGTGACTGAGCAGCTGGAGACCAGTGAAACCACGGAGATCAACATTGACCTGGCCCGCGAGGTGAGCTCCTAGGCCCTCCAGACCATCAAGGCACAGCAGCTCCAGGGCATTGACGTAAGGTCCTTCCCTGGCCAAGCCTCTGATGTGCCTTGCTGTGCCCCTCTGTAGCCCTGACTCTGCCCCTCTGCAGGCCTACCGCCCCTGTGCCCAGCGAGCGTCGATATTATTCTTCGTGCTCAACGACATGGGCCGCATCGACCCCATGTACCAGTTCTCGCTGGATGCCTACATCAGCCTCTTTGTCCTCAGCATCGACAAAAGCCATCGCAGCAGCAAGCTGGAGGATCGCATTGACTACCTGAATGAATACCACACCTGCGCTGTCTACAGGTCTCAGGGCCCCTCCCATGTGCCCTGGGCAGGAGGCCAAGCGGCTGGCTCTGAGGCAGACCCTTCTGGCTACTTCTGCCTTAGTCCTCTCTCATGACACCATTTTGGCCCATGGTTTTCCTTCCTTCCCGAGGAGGCTGACTAATTCCCGTTGTACATCTTTAGCCCTCCCTTGAGCACTGAACTTGTACGTACAGCTGTCTTCTCCACTGGTATTTCTCAAATGGCAATGTGCCTATAAATCACAGTGAATCTTGTTCAAGCATAGACTCAAATTCAGTAGGTCTGAGTGACACACTCCCAGGGCGTGCTGCAGCTCCTGGCCTGTGGTGCAAACCTGGAGTCAGCAGCAAGGTATTTGACTCTCTACACATCCCACAGTTGCCTCATGTTCAACTTCTTTCGCGTCACATGCATTGGCTTCCCTCTTCCTTCAGGGTCCTCTCCCCTGGGTGACACCAACGCTCAGCTCGCAGGCATCCAAACCAGAAACCAGGAGTTATCCTTGACTCTTCCCAGTTCCTACTTGTCAGATCAGTCATTGGGGTTTGCTCATTAATCTGCAAATTCATAGCTCCAACTGTGCGTTAGTTCAGACGTTCATGATCTTTCTGAAATGTGCATGGTCTCCTAACTCTAACTTTGTCCCAATCTGTCCTTTTGCAGAGGCCAGGGAGAGCCTTCCAGACACACAAATCTGACAATGCTACTCCTGACTTAAACTCTCCAGTGGCTGCTTAGTGTCCTCTGGCTTATACAGCCATTTGTGGATTGGCCTCACCTCCCCCTACCTTATACTGGATGTCTGAATAAGGCTTGCTGCCCCATGCTTATGCTCTGAGCTATCCTGGGGTCCCCCCTCTTCCTCTTCCATTTCACTTGATAACCTCACTGCACCTCTAGGCAACTCCTCTCAAAAACTTCCTGTGAGTCCACCGGGCAGGGTAGGTGCCTCTGCCTTGTGATCCTAGATATGCTGCCACCTCTGTGGAGGACTCATGACATCAGATCATAATCGACAGCTTGTCTCTCTGTCCTCCTGGCTTTGCCTGACTTCCTCTAGGACAGAGACTGTGACATATTTGTGTCTTCAGGACCTGGCACACAATGTAGGGGATCAGTGTTGTTTTTAAATGGTAATGAGTGACTGGTGTTACCAGTGAGCTGGGAAAACCATGTTCTCTCTCCCAGTCCCAGAGTGCTTGGCTGTCTTAGAAGGTCTGGACTGGTTTCTGGTTAAAGCTCTTCTGTGTAAAGCTCTGTGATCACCACAGGACACATTCATGTTAAGCATCCCACCTCCCCCTCTCCCTGTCCTCTTCTCCCAGGTACACCTGCCGCACCCTTTTTGAGCGCCACAAGCTACTCTTCAGTTTTCAGATGTGTGCCAAAATCCTGGAGACTTCTGGCAAGCTCAACATGGATGAATACAACTTCTTTCTACGTGGGGGTGTGGTGAGTTGGGCAGAAGTCACATCGGAGTGTGGGGTGGTCAAGATTGGGGATGAGGGCAAATTACGATAAGAACTCCTGACCCAGAGGGTAAAATCCAAGGCTCCAGAAAGAGAGCTGAGGAAATATGCCCTGGCCAGGCACATGACAGGCTTCCTGGACTGTAGAGAGAGACTTGCCATGTGCACCCTTGCCCACATTACAGATGGGGTTTGGGGGCCCCTTCTTACCTGTGACGTGCTGCTCGAGTGATCTTGCCACTTTCCCACTGCCTCCCAAGTCACTCCTTCCCCAGACTGAATTCCACAGTCACCAGTGCACGCTTTCCCTTCCGGCCTTCTCAGCCGCTTCGCGCCCACCGGGCCCATGCCTGCTCTTTGTTGCATGTTTGATAAAATGACCATTCTGGTTAGATCCAGCTCTTGTTTTTTGTTCATTATCTCCCCTTACACACATAAGAAAATGATATCAAGGACAGAGAGATTTATCCTTTCCATTCAATGATATATCCCTTAAATGGGAAACAATAAATATTTGTTAAAGAAAGCGAATAAGTGAATGGATGAAAGAACAGAGTTCTTCTGAAGTGTAAGGCTACAAATTGAAATTATTAGGGCAGCAGACATTATCAACAGGTAACCACCAGAGGGCACCAGCTTCCTAAATATGAACTGTGACACCTGCAGTGTCTTGAGAGACTGGGATCCCCACATTTCCTCAATAAAGGTGGATTCCAATCCACCTCCCATTCTTATATTCCTTTATTCATTCTGTTTCATGAAAGACTCATCTTGGCTTTCCCATCGTAAAAAAGAGGAAACTTTTGAGATATTCCCAGTCCTTCCTTCTCTCTTCTTTCCCTAGGTCTTGGATCGAGAGGACCAAATGGATAACCCATGCACTAGTTGGCTCGCAGATGCCTACTGGGATAACATAACAGAGTTAGACAAGCTGACCAATTTCCACGGACTCATGAACTCCTTTGAACAGTACCCTCGTGACTGGCACTTGTGGTATACCAATGCCGCCCCAGAGAAGGCCATGCTGCCAGGTGCCCCACCCCTGCCATTCTCACACCCTCCATCAGCCCTTTATTCTCCACCCCCTTTCTCTCCAAGTTCCCCTCAGAGCATCTGCCTCCTGGCAGAGTGCTGCTTGCAGTGCCCCTTTGTTTAGATTCCCTGCTCTTCCAGATCACTTTCCCTGCAGTTATTCCAACTCATCCCTAGGCGAGTGGGAGAATACCTGCAATGAGATGCAGCGGATGCTGATCGTCCGCTCCCTCCGCCAGGACCGCGTGGCATTCTGTGTTTCCTCTTTCATCGTCTCCAATCTCGGCTCCCGCTTCATTGAGCCACCTGTGCTGAACATGAAGCTGGTCAGTGGCCTACTTTCTTGCCCCCTCACCCCATCCCTGTGTCTTTCCTGCTTCCCTCTCTGTTCCAGTTCACCATGTGCATTTCCTCCATGTCTCTTTCCCCCTTGCTTTGCATGGCCTTCTGCCTGAGGCCATCCCCTGTGCTTCTGGCAGGTGATGGAGGATTCAGCCCCACGAACCCCGCTCGTCTTCATCCTGTCCCCTGGTGTGGACCCCACCAGTGCCCTGCTCCAGCTGGCAGAGCACACAGGCATGGCCCAGCGCTTCCACTCCCTGTCCCTGGGCCAGGGTCAGGCCCCCATTGCTGCTCGGCTCCTCCGAGAGGGTGTGACTCAGGGTCAGTGCTCATCCTGTCCTTCTACCCCATCTTGGCCCTGGTCCTATTCCCCAGAAGCCCCGCCTCATCACTCTACTGTAACTGCAGCACCCACTTCCCACTCCTCCACAAGACCCCAGGAGTCAGACACGAGCACTGGGTCTCCACCCCTACCCCCACACAATCTGATGGAAAGTGTGGGGACAGATGGGAATGGTCCCCACTGAATCCAGTGTCTCCTTGCAGGACACTGGGTGTTCCTGGCTAATTGCCATCTGTCACTGTCTTGGATGCCTAATCTGGACAAACTGGTGGAACAGCTGCAGGTGGAGGACCCTCACCCTTGCTTCCGCCTCTGGCTCAGCTCCAGCCCCCACCCAGATTTCCCAATCTCAATCTTGCAGGCCAGCATCAAGATGACCACAGAACCACCAAAGGTACAGCAACTCCAGTGAGCCAGCATCCTCCCAACCCTCTGGTTGATCTCTCCTCACTCTAGCATCCAAGAGAAGACTTAACATTAACACCAACCAGCTTTATTTTAATTCTACTGTCCTCACCAGAAATCCACCTCATTTGTCTTCTTTGTGTGCTAGATTCTTAGAACATAGTAGTAATATCTAACATTTCTTAAATGTTTTTATGTTAGGCATTATTCTAAAATGTTTTCTATTTATTAGTTCATCAACACACATCAAGTATTACTCTTATTTCCATGTTATGGTTAAGAAACTGAGATGCAAAAAGAAAATATGACTTATCCATCAAGCCTTCCTGTCTCCCAGCATTTCCTTACATTCTCTCCCTCATGTCACTTCCTAGGCTCCCACCCTCTCTCTTTTCTTCCCTCTGACTTTATTTTTTTACCCTCCAGATTACAAAGTCACCAGTAAGTGATAGTGATCCTTTTCCAATCATACATACGTCATATCAGTCACACCAGTCATACTTCAGTCATATGGATCCTTTAAAATCCAGTTGTATCCTCGAGCCCTGATGGAGCAGCGGTTAGGTTTACCACCTCCAACTGAGCGTAGTCCACATACATCCCAGGGATCGGGATTCACATCCCAGGCCTGGGGCAACAACTAACTAAAAACAAATAAAAACGTTTCTTCCACCTCTCTCTTCTCTCTGCTTGCCTGCTCACCTTCATTCCTGCCTGCTACTTTCCTTTAAAAAGAAAAAAAAAAATTTAGTCATGTCACTACATCCCACCCACAGACACCATGCTTAAACCCTGTGCTTAAAATTTCTGCAGCTTCTAATTGCCATTAGTCAAAATCAAAACCCTTTCTAACATGACCTTGTATTTCAAAGGGCACTTCCCCAGCTTTGTTCATTGCTAGTCTTCCTTTCAATTTCTTTGCTCTACCTGCACTGGACTGTTCATTTTGACATTTTGTTGTTTTCCTCAGTAGACCCCCAAGGTTTTTGCATCTGCTGTTTTCCCCTCTTCCCTCCATACCCCTCCTTTGCCTAATCATCACTTCCTCAGGAAGCCTCTGACCCAGATGGCTAAATCAACACCCTACTGACAAACACTCATAAAACATTTATCCTACTTTCTGACCTGAGCACTGCTGTAGTTTTCACATGTGATTTTTTTGTGTGTGATTCTAATCAACACTCTCTTCTTAACTAGACTGTAAGCTTCATGAGGGCAGCGGCCGTGTCTTTTTTCCCTCCATTTTGCTCATTTTGGGATTAACACAGAGACTAGTATGTAGTGGGTGCTCCACAAATTAAGCACTTTCTGAATGTATTTATGCATGGATATCTAAATGCATGGATGCCATTCTAAATCCTCCCTGACCACCTTAGGACAGTTGACATTGACTGTCCCTGTCCCTGGCTTCCCTGACTCAACACTCATATTTCTCCCTCTGTCTCTTGCCACCTCATTTACTACTTCCATGTTCCTTTCTCCTGGCCTGTGATTCTAGCTCAAGACTTAGTCACTGACCTCCAACTTTACTTATTCTTCATTTCCTCCTTTCACAAAGTTGATGGAGAAATTGCCTTTTTTCTGATTTCAGCTCCAGTCCCCATCCAGTATACAGCTCAGGTCCAGGTCTGAATGGCCAGCTGGTTACACAGGTTTTCTTCTTGGCAGGCCAGCACCATAAATCCCACTCTCAAAACAAGTTGTCAGCTCTACCACAGACTCTCTCCTCAACCCACTTTTGTTAATAGTGTCACTAATTTTAAAACTGAGTGTTTAAAGTTTATTTTTGTTTCCCTTTATTTTTTCTGCCAACAAAAGTATTCAGAACCCATTTTCAGAAGTGTCCAGAACGTGTCATTGGTGTAACAGAACATTTTTTAATTTTTTTTTAAGGTGTTTTTGTTTCTGTTTTTGCCTTCTAAGAGAGGTATGTGCTTTGGTCATTAGAGGACCCTCTGTTGACTGGGCCCCCTGTGGTGGGTAGAGGTATAGAAGTGTGAATGTAGCAACATGGAAGTCAAGACTTCAAAAATTACAAGTCAGTGATGATTCTGAAGGAAGCCTAGGAGGAGGGAGAGAGGATAGCTTTGCAAGGGGGAGTGTCCCCAGGGAGAGGACCCAGTACTGACTCAGGTCAGGAGAGGTTGTTTTGTGAAATGCTTTTTGCTGAGGATGAGGAACCTCCTGTCTTCCACCAAACCTTCAGTGAAAGTACTGTTATAGACTATACAGACAGATTTATTTTGGAAGCTAACAAAGAGGCTAATAATTTAAAAATATTTGGAAGTAATTTCAACTTACATTAAAACTGTGAAAATAAAAATACTACCCCAAAACCACCCACGTTACCCAGATTCATATACTGTTAACCTCTGCTCCTTGTGTCTATCATTTGATCGATATCTCTCTCATACTTTTTATGAACTATTTGAAAGTAAACTGTATATATCATGGTCCTTTATCACTGAATACTTCAATGTATTTCAGTATACAGGGCTCAACCCAAAGAATAGGATTTTCTTTTATGTAACTGCAGTACAGTTGCCAACTTCAATCAACTGATACACTATTTTAATCTAAATCTATTATATATTCCAATTACATCATGTCCCCAGCATAAGAGCCATTCTAGGATCAAGTATTATAATTGTGTTGTCCTGAAAAGACGTCAATTTTTGCATCCCGATATACAGTCAACCCAAATAGTCAAGGGGCACATAATTGAGTTTTGCTTCAAATAAGAAAGTCCCCATAATCACAGCCCCCATCTGCTAGTTTGGGATATAGTGCTAGCATATATTCTTAGATCACTGCCTGCTGGCAACAACCAGTCTGTTTCAAAAAATAAATACTAAGTAGATACAAAATAATATTATAAATACACAGGAGATATAAAGGATGAAAATTCAATAAATACCTCTGTGCCCACCTTCCTGAAACGTTACCACTCTCTTCAAAGTTCGAGTGTGCTTCTGTCCAAAGGCATCATCTTCCCTCCACCCCTCTGAGAAGAATCTACTATTCTAATTTTGTGTTTGTTGCTTTCTTTTCTTTATCATTTAACACAAGGGTTTATACAGCTAGTGGAACTATGTGCTGTATACATACATTCCCCTGCCACTTGCTATTTTCATTCAACATTCATACTTGACGTTCATTGACACAGTTGTTCATACACCAGACTCCATATTCCAGATCCCAATCCTTTGTCAGTTATGTGTTGCATGGGTTGTCTTTTCTCTGTGTTATTCTTTGGTAAATGGAAATTCTTTTTGTGAGGTTGACTTTAGCTGTCATCTTTTGTCTGCTTTGTGCTTCCAAGATTTGTGTAAGAAATCTTTGCTTTCTTCAAGGTTGTAAAGGCATTCTCTTATATCTGTTTTCAAAAAAGTTTATAATTTGACTTTGACATTCAGGTTTCTAATCATTTGAAATTGTGAGTGTGGAATGAGGTAGGGGTCTAGTTTTGTTTCGTTTTGTTTTTTTTCCACAAGGATAGCCAGCTCTCCCAGTATCACTATTCAAAAGTCCAGTTACCCTTCTGATCTGAGACGCCTGCTCAATCTTAAATCGTGTTTCTACATGCGAATGGGTTTCTGGGCTCTTTATTCTGTCTACTGGTCGAGTTTCTTGTCCCGGGATCAATACTACGCCATCTTAGTTACCATAGAGCTTTATAATAAATCTTGATAGCTGGGCAAGTTAAGGCAAGTTCCCTTATTTTCTTTCTTTTCTGGTTATTCATTGTCTTTTATTCTCTGACATAAGTTTTGGAATTAGATGGTCCAATTCCACAAAAAGTATTTTATTGAGGGGAAATCAACATCTCTAGGCTGTAAAGCTTCCCAATCCATGAGTATAGCATGTTTCTCCATTTATTCCATTTTTTTTTCTTTGTTTTGCTTTGTTTTAAAGGAAAGGTGCAGGTAGGCATGCCCTGGTGGCTTAGCAGGCTAGTACACCTTGGGAGCAGTCCCCACATACATCCCAAGGTCCTGGGGGGTGGCAGGGAACCAATGTGAACAACTAAATAAAAATAAATAAAGTGTTTCTTCCTCCTCTCTCTTCCTTTCTGCCTGCTTGCCTTCATTCCTGCCTGTACCTTTCCTTTAAAAAATAAAGAAAGAAAGAAAAGTGCAGGCAGGAATGAAGGCGAGTAGGCAGGCAGGAAGAAAGAGGAGAAAGAAGCACTTTGTTTAGTTGTTCATCTTGGCTGCTCTTCCTGGTCTTGGGAAGCAAACCTGGGTCCCTGAGATGTATGTGGACTGTGCTGTCTGTCAAAGGCAGCTGAGCAAACTGGTAGGTCACTAGGGCACACCTCCATTTACTCTTTATTTCAACAAAGCTTTATAATTTTCTCAAGATGTGTACATTTGTATTATATTTAATCCTAGATGCTTTCATTATTTTAATGATATTATAAATGACATTTTAAAAATCACATTTTTTTTAAAAAGTGCAGGCAGAAATGAAGGCAAGTAGGCAGGTAGGAAGGGAGAGGAGGAAGAAACATTTAATTATTTGTTTTCTTTAGTTGTTCATCTTGGTCATTCCTCCAGATCAAACCTGGGTCCTTGGGATGTATGTGAACTACGTCCAGTGGCTTTATCCACTAGGCCGTGCCAAAAATCACATTTTGTTTTGTTACAATATTCTCTTTCTCACTAGACCATCATGTCCATCATAAGTCTGTCCATCTGTTTACGTATTCTTAAAACACTATTTCAACACATCACTGTCCTGCTCAAGTCCAAAGGGCTCAAACTGCCATTCTTATTGTATCTTCATTGGTTTAGGGCCCTTCCTACCCCAGCTGAGCACTTGCACTTCAGTGAGACTCATCTTCTCATTTATTCTCCCTCTTTGGGCCTTTATTTCTATTCTTTCCATGTCCAGGAAATCAAGGTCTTCCTTTCAGCCTAGTTTCTACCCCTCTGTCAGACTCAGTTCAAATCCCAACTTGTTCATTAATCCAGATAAATCTAATTACATAGAATATTCCTCCTTGGTGATGTACTATGGCCTTTTCAATCTACACTGAACCTTTGCACATTTTTGCTTACGAAAAGAGTTGTATGCATATGTCTTTGTTCATATTTTCTGGCACCCCAAATTGAGTTGGCCTACTCACCACTGAGAGCATCATGGCTTAGGTCAAAAGACAAGATGTAGGGCTGCTGCTAACCCACACAATGTCTGGCGTGAATGAGTGCACCCCTTGGCAGGCAGACCAAGGGCTGGGTTTCAGCCTCCACTCATCCCTTCAGCCAGTGTTCTCATGCAGTGAGCACCCTCACTATTGGACATGATGTGTGTCACCCCATCTCTGGATTCATTTTCCCCAGGGCCTAAAGGCCAACATGACACATCTTTATCAGCTGATGACGGAACCACAGTTTTCCCGCTGCTCCAAATCTGCCAAGTATAAAAAACTTCTGTTTGCACTCTGCTTCTTCCACTCTGTGCTACTGGAACGCAAAAAGTTCCTGCAGCTTGGCTGGAACATTATCTATGGCTTCAATGACTCTGACTTTGAGGTTTGTACTAACTAGGGGACCCTCATCCAGCCCTCTTTCCTTATACTTCCTGCTCCCTGGTGCCCCTGTTGGAATATCTGCTGACAAAAGCCTGTATCAAAGCCCCATTGGATGAGTTCTCATCATAAATGTGTGTGGGGCTGGGGGACCATGCACAGGTGTCAGAGAACTTGCTGAGCCTCTATCTGGATGAGTATGAGGACACGCCATGGGACGCACTCAAGTACCTCATTGCTGGCGTCAACTATGGTGGGCACGTCACAGATGACTGGGATCGACGCTTACTCATCACTTACATCAATGACTATTTCAATGAACAGTCTCTATCAATTCCCTTCTACCGGTGAGGGGGAGGTGGTACTGAACAGGGGGGTGGGGGGCGTGGGGGCAGAGGACAAAAAGATCAGGTAGCCTGAATGGGGATAGTGGAAGTGTTTCAGGGTACAAGACTGGGAAAAAAAACAGAGTGTGGAGGATTGGGATGCCAGAGCAGGGAATTGGATGAATGGGACATATATAGGTACTGGGGTCCTAGCTAGGCATTAAAGCCCAGAGTCCTCTATAATTATGCTGTGGCTCCTCAGGTTATCCATTTTGGAGACTTATTTCATCCCCAAGGATGGGAGTCTGGCATCGTATAAGGAATATATCAGCATGTTGCCTAGCATGGATGCACCTGAGGCTTTTGGCCAGCACCCCAATGCTGACGTGGCCTCCCAGATCACTGAGGCACGAACTCTCTTTGAGACTCTGCTTTCCTTGCGACCCCAGATAACACCTACCACAGCTGGAGGCCCGAGCCGGGAAGAGAAGGTAAGCACAGAGACCTAGGGGAGGGGAAGTGATGAGGGGAGTCTACACCCAGACCTCCTCCCTCCTCAGGTTCTTGAGTTGGCTACTGATGTGAAGCAGAAGATTCCTGAAATGATTGATTATGAGGGAACCCAAAAACTGCTGGCTATGGACCCTTCCCCGCTCAACGTGGTCCTTCTGCAGGAAATCCAGAGATACAACAAGCTTATGGAGACCATCCTGTAAGATGGAGAGGGTCTGAAGGCCATGGGAAGGGGTCAGAGAAAAGGCCTTCACCTCCTGCCTAGGATGGCTCTCCCAGCCTGCCACCCACCCACCCTCCACGCTCTAACTCTCCACCTTATCATCCTGCTCAGGTTCTCATTGACAGACCTAGAAAAAGGCATCCAGGGTCTCATCGTCATGTCTACAAGCCTGGAAGAGATTTTTAATTGCATCTTTGACGCCCATGTCCCTCCACTCTGGGGAAAGGCAAGATTACCACCACTGTCAATCCCGCTCTAACAATGAGTTCTCTTCTCACTCTTCCGCCCCTCGAGAGGCAATTAGCAAACTACAGTGAGCTTGAGCTTTGGAACCAGACAGGTTCCAGGGTGAAATTTGGCTCTGCCATTTGCTACTTTGCACAACTTGTCTATATATATATATTTAGGAAAGATGCAGGTAGTAATGAGGCGAGTAGGGAGGCAGGCAGGAAGAGAGAGGAAGAAGCAGCACCTTATTTAATTTAGTTGTTCATCTTGGTTGTTCACCCCAGCCATGGGTCTTGAACCAAAGACCTTGGGATGTATGTGAACTATGCCTGGGTGTATTAAACTGCTAGGCCACCAGGGTGTGCCTCTTTACAAACCTTATTAACTTAGAAACTTATTCAGCATAAGTTACTAATTTCTCCAAGGATGTTTTAAGTAGTGTAGTCCCAGTTCTGTTCATCACACTTAGCAGGTGCTTTATTAGTGGTAATGGTCAATATTACTGTTTCTTTTGTTCAAAATAGTCTGTTAAAAATAAAATAGTTGTCACTTTATGCTTCTTTTTTGGAAGTTGCATTTGGAGAACTTTGCCCAACTGTAGTTGGAAAACAGGAGCTGACACAACCTGTTTTTCTCATATCAACACAAGGGTTTGAAAGCATGAATAAACATTCTGCCTCATACCCCAGGCATACCCCTCCCAAAAACCACTGGCTTCATGGACCCGGGACTTGGCCATGCGTGTGGAACAGTTTGAGCTGTGGGCCAGTCGTGCCCGGCCACCTGTGATCTTCTGGCTGTCTGGCTTCACCTTTCCCACTAGCTTCCTCACTGCTGTGCTGCAGTCCTCAGCTCGACAAAACAATGTGAGCATTGTGGAACTTGGGATGGGATGCGGGTGGGGTGGCAGATGCTGGGGACATGTATTCACTCTTTTTTTTCTTGGAGTTTCTCCCTCATTCTTACCTTTCATCCCCAGATTTCAGTGGACAGTCTCTCGTGGGAGTTTATTATTTCCACTGTGGATGACAGCAACCTGGTGTATCCACCCAAGGTGGGAGCCAGATGTGCTTGAGTCTCTAATCACAGGCGGGCCTGGTGGAGGAGGGTACTGGGAGCAAAGGTGGGAAATAATTGGTTGAGAATGGAGGAGAGAGATAGTAGATTAGGGGTGCTGGCAACCAAGGGTCTAGATTTCCCTCAAACCTGCTCTGTCTTTTCCCAGGATGGTGTCTGGGTTCGGGGCCTGTACCTGGAGGGTGCTGGCTGGGACCGGAAGAACTCCTGCTTGGTGGAGGCAGAGCCCATGCAACTTGTCTGCCTCATGCCCACCATCCATTTCCGGCCTACTGAAAGCCGCAAGAAGAGTGCTAAGGGTGAGGCAGCTTCCCTAGGCCTGTTCCCCCTAACCCTTCCCATTTTGGATCCTAATCCTAAACTGATCTACCTGCCTAGCCCCACACATCTGCTTCTGCTCTACTCTCCTAGGGGACCCAAGGGATCTGACTCTTTCTCCTCTCCTTTCCTTCAGGCATGTACTCCTGTCCCTGCTATTACTACCCCAACCGGGCAGGTGGTTCAGACAGAGCTTCCTTTGTCATTGGCATTGACCTCCGGTCTGGGGCCATGACATCTGATCACTGGATCAAGAGGGGCACTGCTCTACTCATGAGCCTGGACAACTGAGAAGACCCCCTCTTCTTCCCATCTTGAGGGAGAGTCGGAAACTCTAGGAGCCAAGGCTGATAATGCATCTCCAACTGCCACTCGACCTCACTAAAGCCTTAACCTTGGTTGAATTTGTTGTGTGGTGGACCCTGAAGATACCTATTTGTGCTAGTCATAAGCGGGGAGAATGGTTTTGGAGTTCAGTGCAGTAAGACACCTATGTCCATAAAACTAACGGGATTGTGAGGATTTGTGGGGGGAAGAAAACCGGGCCATATGGAGGATGTCAGCTCTTGTGAGCAGCTTACTTAACTAGAAAGAAGCTTGGGAAGTGACCTCAAGCGGCAAGGAGGCATGTCCTTGAATTTATAGGCAGGGTTGTGGGGTCTAAAGAGGGTGCGGCTAAATCTCGGGGCGTGACTGGATTGTGAGGGGCGGGGCTACATTGGAAGAGCGCGTGATCCGAATGGAATAGTGGTTGGTCAGGCAGGGATCGGGGCTGGATCCTGTAAGCTGCACCCGGAGCCTGGCACCCAGCGTTTGACATTCTAACCCGCACCCGCTCTCAGGCTGGGTGCTGGCTGGGACCGAAAGAACTCCTGCTTGGTGGAGGCAGAGCCCATGCAACTTGTCTGCCTCATGCCCACCATCCGTTTCCACCCTATTGAAAGCCGAAAGAAGGGTGCCAAGGGTGAGGGATCACCAGAAAGTGGGGCGGAGCCGGAGAGAGGGATTTCGGAGTGGGGAGGGGCGGGGCCATGAAGAGAGGGCGGGGCTGAAGAGCGGTGGGGGGGCGGTGTTTGTGTTGGAAAATCCAACTGCGCCACGGGGCGGAGCGGCCCCCCCAGCCCCGGCCTGGGAGAGGGGGGGGCCGCTCGACCCCCTGGGAGACCTTGGGATTCCTGAACACCTGGGACACCCGAGAACCAGGTAACGGGGAGTCGCGAGGCATCTGGAAAGCAGGAAATCAGCTCTGCGGAGGGGGGCGGGACGCTTGAGACACTGGGGGAGTAGAGCTGGGGATGAACGTTTGGATCTCGGCAAAGGCACTGGGATGAAAACTGGCGAGCAGGACTTCTGGGTCCCCTCGCGAGAGCAGGGTGGGAATGGGGGAAGGCCGGCTCCCTTGGGTTCCATATGTCATGTGGGGCCTGAAAGGACTCCCGGTCCCCCTCAACTGGTATTCCCCTTACCAACACTAGGTGGAGGGGCGGGGCGGGGCGCGGAGGTCCCTAACAGAAAAGCAAGGCTAAAGGTCAGAATTTGCACATAGGTGGGTGAGATGACCTCGAGGTCGGTTGTGGTCAGAAAGGGAGGTGTCTGGTCCGTGGGTCACTTCAAGTCTCCCTCTAGTACTTCCCAGGGATGAGGTGTGTAGCCTCTGCCTTCATCCTCACATCAGCAGCCCTGATAGCCTCCAGCTGTAACCTTTGCCCCATCGACCCGCCGCACATCACTTCACTGCCTCATCCCGCTAGTTTCCCATCCCTGCTACTGCCCCCATTCTGCCATCTGCTGCACCTAACCCGGCCTTGCCCTTCTCTGTGCTGAACCTTCCCAGCGTAGCCACGAGATGGCGAGGGCGAGACGTACAGCCTCTGCAGAAGGGAATGGTGGGGGTGGTTTGTGTTGGAGGGGCTAATGGAGCTATAAAAGAAGGCTGAACCCCCGACCTTGGTCTGAGGAAAAGGCGGGCTGAGTAGCTCACTTGAATTCCTGCCACCTCGATCCCCTTCAGGAAACTGTGGGCGAGAGAGCAAAGGGTATAGGATAGGGAGGGGGTTGGGAACTCCGCCTCACGGGACTGGGGTAAATGGTGAGGAGGGGGTACGCGGGTTGGTTACTAAGCAACGCAGATTCGCTTCCTGTCTGTTGTGGCTTGTGGCTGTGACTTGGGGTGGGAGTAGGCGAGAATGGGGAGAGGGGGTGGAGGTTGGGAGACGGTGGAGAAGGTCGAGGGCAGGCAGGACGCCTGGTTCCCGGGACCGGGGAATTCCAAGGAGGAAAGAAGGAAGGCAGCGAGCTGCGCAGACAGAAATGGATTCAGCAGTTATTTGGAGGGGGTGGATCTCAGCAGCGCAGAGCTAAGCTCCCAGATCCTCTGGTGGTTGCTTGCCGGGTTGCCAGAGTAACTGGAGCTAAACTCGAAGCCGGATTCCCTAACTCTCGCCATTGGCCCAATCCCCGTCCCTGACATCAGGACCCTGGCAGCCAATGTGGAGGAGGCATTATAGAGCGACGGGAAGAGGGTGAGGGAAGGGTAAGAAGTGGAGGGGGTAATTGCCTGGGACCCGCACGTGCACTTCCACACGCTCACGCCTATCCCTCCTCCCTCTGCCACACGCGCCAAGGTACCCACCCTGCGCCTGCGCGGCGAGTCTGCGCAGGCCAAGTCTTTGCCCCATCCCACTCCTCCCCCGCCCCCATCTCGAGTCCGCTTGCAAACTAGCCCGGGGCTGCACTCTTAAGCCCCTGGGGAACCAGACGTCTGGGTCTGCTAGAGCTCTTCCGCGGGGGCTCGAACCATTAAAGCCCAGCCTTGCGTGGGAGGGGCCAACTACCTGTTCCTAACCCAACCTCCCCCAGCTGGCGCCCCACTCTCCCAGGTGGGCTGGGCGGAGCTGTGGTTTCCGGGCCGCGTATCCTCCACCACTGCCTTCCCGGGCTCTGGCTTAGGTTGCCTCCCGTAGAGGAACTGAACGGGTACCAGGGCCCCCCTTCTCGAGGCCCGGGCTCCGGACCACTCGCCTGGGCCCGGCATCTATTGGTGACAGGGAAGGGAGCTGTGGGGAAGCCCTTGACGGCCCAGGTGACTTCCAGAGCTACCACGCCCCTTCACACGAATGCCTCCTCTTTCATGTGCACCTAAATCCTTCCGATCTCTGTTTCTTCCCTATTCTGTGCTCTTTGCACCTCCCTCGGCTCCTTTTGGGCTGTCAGTCCCCATCTCCACTCGTCCTCAGCCTTTCCCGGTTATATAACTCTCCCTCGCGGTGTCCTGATTTCAACTCCACAGACTCCGCCCTGGAACTGCGCGGGGAGGGGCAGGAGAGTTAGGGACCCAGACAGATTCGGGCTGGCGGCCGGCTGGGGCAAGGAATATCCCGCGGATGGGAAACGGAGCCCCATGAGATCCGGTGCCCGGTCCCCACCTGCGACCCCCGTTACGATATCTCTCCTAGGAGAGAGGACACAGTATCTCTAAAGGGCGTGTCGTGACTCCATCGGAAATGAAGGTTGCGAGGTCAGGGTTGGAGGCGGAAAGGAGGACGCAAGACTCTGAAGTCTTTGGAGTTGGAGCTGTATTTAGGGGTTAAAAGAGATAAAAAAGCAAGACGCCTGGGTTCCTTCCTTTCCTTTTTGGGTTCCCAGATACCTAAGGATAGTTCCCAGGAAGCTTAGCCTGGGGCTAAGCTCTCCGCCCTTAGGGGTCAAAGGTCTCTGTTAGAGGTGGCCTGGGATGATGTCACCGGCGCACGTGCCCCGGGATGGTTGCCAGGCAATGAGGCCTCCTCTCCTATCTGGCTCCCCCACCCCTGCCCCGAGTCCAGTTCCATCCCCGTGCCATCTTTTTTCCCTCTCCCTTCCCTGGGCCTTACCATCCTGCAGGTGGGAAACCCTGGCCTGGAGTTTTGAGCGAGGAGAGTGGGGGGAAGGGCGCGGGGGTGGTGTGGCCAAAAGACTTTGCCCCTTTGCTAGGCTAAGCGAACCCTGTCTGGGTCACTTCCCTCGATTGACACAAATTTTCCCCACCAAGTCTCCTCCCCACTTGAAAAAGCCTCCCAACACTTTTTACTTCCCACCTGCTGTATTGCTAAGTGTACTGTTGCCCCATCTGCATTTTAAGTTGAAATTGTAGTTGCAAGATAGCTAACCCTAGAAGAGCTGTTGTGTATAGGGGATTCAGTAGATACCAGGTTACCCCTGACCGTAATCAATAGTACCTCCTGCCCACAACAGTGAGGAAAGGACCACGAAACAATATTAGACTGAAAAGTCAGTTTTCTGCGTAAATGGATGGGTCAGTTTGTAGAGACTCTCTTGAGGGAGGAGGGTCTCTGAGTTGTGATGCTGCCCTCTGTTAAGTCCTGTTTGATTGTGATATTGGAAAAAAAATCTGTTTTTATGTACATTAGAACTTGAGCTGTCAGATCAGACTCTGATTCCATTACCAGCTCTGCCACTTAGTGGCAATAGGGACTTTGGAAAGGTCAGAAGCTTTTAGAACTTGTCTTAATCTGGAAAATCTAAATATCAATACCTATCTCTCAGGCAATTGGGAAGGGGAAAATGAGGTAATATATGCAAAGCACTGGACACTGAATGAATGTTGTTGTGAAATACCTATTATTGTTTATGGTATTCTTTATTATCATTGTCGGTGGGTCTGCTTCAAACTGGCCAGGACCTTAGGAGTTTGTTAGGGAAGAATGGAGAGTTTGTTAATTCAGTGTGGGGAGAAGGGACTGAGGATTAGCTTCCACTGCTTTGTGCACTTTATTTGATGAGAGTTTTCCTCATATTTGTATTGCTTTCTCTAGGATTTTTTTTCCTCCTCTTGGAGCAAAAACAACTGAGACTATTCCTCTGGCTGTAAAAATAAAATAATTATATTGTGGGTCTTGATTTTTAAGCAAGACCCCAGTCCCCTCCCATGGTCTCTGGAGCCTTTCATTTTTAAAGGGACTCCAGTTTCCTTTGGAGGAACTGGGCTTGGCTGAGGGGTGTGTAAAAGGTTGGGGTGGG